>VZRN01005152.1:608786-632262 GCA_013397935.1 Dasyornis broadbenti
AGTCTATGAATTATTCTTTTACTTCACCTAACAAAAAGTGTGCTTTAAACTATAGGTCATGATACTAGTCTGAGGCATAAAATGGAATGGAAACAAAAGGAAATATTCTTCTCCCAGATTCTGAGATTGGTCTCTACCGGAACATTTCATGTTTTCCAAGACTCTTTAGAACTTCATCTCTAAGACAACAATGCAGTGGAATTGGATAAAGTCCAGCTGACCTATATCACACAGCAGATATGTGGTTTTCTTGAAAAATAGAGAGCAAATGAAGGTTTGACCACAGCAGGTGTTAGAGCAACTTCTTTTGGTTTATCTAAAGAGTGTGTTTAAATAGCAGTACACGAAGTCTCCTGGGACATGATATGCCAGCCATACACAGTCTTCTTCAGTGACACTCTCTAAAAGAGTCACCAAGAAACATTATTTTATAAATCCAAGTGTGTTAAACTTTCTGCTCACATTCAAGAGGCATAAGTAGAACTATGGGGTTTACATAATTCCATTAATTTATAATTAATCCACATTTTGATTCTTTTAGACTTTGTAACCCACTCAAATGTCTATGGCAGTCACAGAAATGCACTGGTTTGTTAGGTATAAGTCAGAAAGGTGCAGTGGAAGTTACTTCATTGTGTGAAGCCAGTGCGTTGCAATTCTGACCATTGCTGTTTCTGTGATGTGTCACTGAAGGCCTCATCAAATGTCACAAAATCATCTGTGATCAGGCAGTTACACTTAAATCTCTGCAAATGAACTAAAATCTAAATCATACTTAAGAAGATACTGCATGATGATAAGTAATATTTAATCTTGTACCTTTTTTTTCCAACTTTATGCAAAAAAATATAACCCAGAATTTCATGTTTTTCTTAATGTATATTGAAAACACACATAACAAAGATTTCTCCTGCTACAACTTGTCAAATCTGCCTGGAGGAAAATTCACTGCTATCTATCCAGTCAGTGCACGGTACTCTGGGCTAAGACATTACCCCTGATTATTATCCAAGCCCAAAAAAAGAAATGTTCCATGAACAGTAGCAGCATCTCCTAGCAAAATGGGAAGAGCAAGGCCTTCCAAAAAGCTTATGGTTGGATTGTGCCTTTCCAGTGATGTTATGAAACTTGGACAGATATTCTGTGTGAAAGTAAAGATGTTTCTTCCTTTCCAAGTACCCTCAATACCCAGACACTAACTGTATTTTGTGATAAAGACTGACAAATTCCCTGAAATCAGGACTGTCCTGGTCACACACTGAAGGAGATTTTCCTGTTTCACAGTCTCACCACTTCTGAAGCAAAATGAATCAGGCTGGCCGCATAGAATAGCAAGCATCAAGTTTAAGAAGGACTTCAGCAAAAAATCTTAACCAACTGAAACTTCAGGTCATTCTAGGCAATTAATCAATCTGACTCCTAAGAAAAATTCTGTCAAGTATTTGTTCAACTCTCTTCACAGCCCGTCTGTCTTCATGACCCATGTACATTCATGCACTTGAGTTTTCACTCATCAAGATGTTCACAGGAACAGTGATCCACTACCACTGCAATCAATGGGAAAACCTCTCACTGATTTCCGTTGGATAAGGCCCAAACCCCATACATGAAGTTTTACACTGCATTCTCACACATCAAATGTTAAAGCCTTGCACATGAGAGCAGTTGCATTGAAATTAACTATATTAAGTCAACATGATATATTGCTCAAAACAAAGGACTGCAGACATCTCAGAGCTCTCTTTAAAAAGCCAGTAAACAGATGGAATATGATGCCATCTATAAGATACAATCATGACTTAATACAGAAATATCAGGCTACTAAATATAGTTTTTGCAGTCCCTGAAAACTTGTAATCATTTCTACAGTTAAAAAATTAAATAATAATAAAATATAAACAATTACCTTTTCCAAAACAACAAAAAAAATATGCCTCTGTTTTGGTTCACCATGAGAAGGAAAAGAAAATGAACTTGTCAAGTAAATTATATGCTGTGAATCACTTGCTCAGATCTGTTCATTAAACCAAGGCTTTTATAAAACACATTGTTCTATATGAAAAAATGTTTTTTCTGTTTCTTCCCAGCTGCATGAAGGTCTTCCATTCAAAATTTCACTTTATTCTTCTAATTAATTACACATCTTTGTAGCTCTAACTTTAAAATGTTATTCAAAAAGAACATGCTTTTGAATCAGTATCAATCACATTGTTTTATTTTCTCATGGGAAAAGAGGATGCTCAAACGAAATTAATCTTATGTTGACACTAACTTGTTTCCCTGTAGAATATACTTCTGGTCTTTGAAAAGTCTGCAGCACTGCTCAATCTGTTTATAATAAATTTTCAAAATAACTTCTGGCTTTTTATTTGACTATTTTATTTCAAGAAAGGTGGAGGGCAGAATTATGCCCTCATAATCACAGGATTGATATTGTAAGTTTGCTGTTCACACAATTCTTGGTTACCTAATTTGCTCTCAGCATTAAAAGGTAGGATGTGGTAGAGTTCTCTAAAATGTGATAAAGAATGATAATGACCAGTCTTCATGTTTCTGCCTCATATTGTCCTGTCCATGTTGCTACCAAAAACAACAAGATGTTTCAACGCGTTCCTGTTGAATTTTCCTCCTATATAAACCTCTACATTGCTAATTCCCAAAATGTGATGTTTGTTACTGTATTACTTTTGCAAAGACTATAGAATCACTCAATAATGTGAAAAATGCATTTTTATTTTTTACTTTTCAGAAATGGTTCCTATCCATGGGACAGGGCAAAAGCAAGAAAATTAAGTTTTACTCAGTATTCCACATACTGGTAGTATTGATAAACTGACACTATATTTACTGTATCCTATTAAAATTATGTAACAAACCCAGCAGACTACTGTATTGCAGCCCTTAAGGAAGAAAGGGTCTCGGGAAGTACTACAAGAAATATATTTCAAGGTAAATATTGCTAACCTCACAAAGGAATCACAGAATCCCAGAATCAGTTATGTTGGAAAAGACCTCTGAGGTCATTGAATCCAATCTATGGGCAAACCCCACCATTTGAACTAGGCCATGGCATTGAATGCCACCTCCAGTCTTTCCTTAAACACCCCCAGGGATGGTGACACCACCACCTCCCCAGGCAGCCCATTCCAATGGCTAATCACCCTTTCTGTGAAGAATTTCTTCCTCTGTGGAGAACTTCTTCCTAATGGCCAACCTGAAACTTCCCTGGCACAGCTTGAGGCTATGGCTTCTTGTCCTGTTGTGGCTGCCAGGGAGAAGAGACCAAAACCCACCTGACTACAGCCTCCTTTCAGGTAGTTGTAGAGAGCAATAAGGCCCCCCCTGAGCCCCTTCTTTTCCAGGTTAAATAACCCCAGCTCCCTCAGCTGCTCTTCACAGGACATGTGTTCCAGACCCTTCACTGTTGGTGAAATCTTAAGGCGTGGAAGGCTGAAACAATTTCCCCAGTATAAACTCTAAAATCTTTGATCAGTAAACTGACAGAATCCAAGCCCAGTAGCAAAATTCTAATTTTCAGCCAAGGATGTCACAGGTAAGCATGCTGCTTCCAATTTTACTTTTTTCCCCTTTCTTATTTCCATTATTAAATGCTATTTTCTATAGGGAAAAAATTGTTGACAAGAAAAGCAATGTATCTCAAAGTAAAGCTTATTAAATATCATAAAATTCTTACATTATAGTATGGGAGAATTCTTTTGAACTTTTGATCTCCAGATTCTTCAAAGTATTACTCCCCAGAATCTATCAGAGCAATGTGTACTATTGCAGTGGAGAGGATCTTATTCTTGATAGAATTTATCTGGTGTCTTTTTGAAAGAAGAAAATCAGTCTTGTCTCATAGAAATCCTTGAAGCTCATCTTAATGAGAAGTACTTCTTCTATTATTGTACTGGTTTTATTGTCGGCACTCTTTAATTTATGGTCAAAACTATTCCAAGCAAATGGTCTTAGCAGTTGGCTGCTTAGCACTTCATCTCTCCCTGCTGTTTATTCTTCCCTTGAAGTCACACTCCTGTGTCAAAAGCACTGAACTTGTCCCTGTAGCCATTGGTCCTTATGCAATAAAGCCACACACCACAGACATCAGATGCAATTAGACTGTAAATCAAATAAGCAGGGGGAATGCCAGAAGTGAAACCATCATCTCTTCAGGACTGTAAATAAAACAAGCAGGGGAATGCCAGAAATGGAACCATCATCTCTTCAGGCTCAACAACACAAGTCTTAATAGCTTAAGTCAAAAACTAGCATGAACAGCAAGATTTTCACTTGCTTCCAGGATCTTGCAGCTACATCTCTACCAATTTTAATACCAATGTTAAAACTGGTATTAATAGTAACAACAGCATCATAGAAATTCAGGTAAATTGCCAGTATATCTTGAAGACTCCTCACTCATTGCTGATAATACGTTTCATTAATCTTCTTTCCCTTTTTCTTTAGAAGACTTTTACGTTCCACCCAGATCCAGCGACACAACAACAGCCTGACTGACACAAAGCCAAAGTCTTAATATTGGCTCCTCAGCACCAGTGAGTTAGAATATGTTACAGACAGCTTGTGGGAGAACAAGTGCGGCTTCACATATTTCTTTCTCCGTCAAATACACCAGCACGAAAAAGTAAATTTATACAAATTTATACAATAACTTAGGATTTAAAATTATTACGCTAACCCATTATAGAAATAAAGCAAGAACATTTAGCTCGTCTTAGACATAATCTGTGCTGTCAGGGGGACTGACTTCTGTCTCTAATACACCTAAATACAGGTATTTGACTTTAATAAGTCCATTCACTCTGCCCATATTAATATGATCATTGGAAGACTCTGGAAACTAATTTTTGTGCTCACTAGATTCTCATGACTGTATTCATCACATTTTGACACCACCATTTTTTCAGATTCATTATTAATATTTTAACCATAGCTATGGAATATCTTTGCAAGAGTGTACCTCATATCTATCTCATGGATCTCGGATTTTGGTGAAATAGATTTTATTTTCTCTGAACCATTCTCAGTTACAAAAATTCCTTGCATTTGCTGTGAATTGTACAGATTCATTGGTGGTTGTCCTAACTTGATTACAACTGAACTATCCATCTCTATACATAAATATTTTTTCTCAGATGTGCAATTTCTTTTACATGAAATTTATTTCATTGTTATTTTTCAGCTTGTGGTTTTTCCCTTTCTTCGAGCTCAAGTCTAATGTGTTTTGTCTGATCAAATTGCAAATATGAACCCAAGAACATTCTGTGCTCACATAACTTGCTTGCATTTTCCTGTGAGATATCTGAAAGTCAAGAACAACCAAATATGGGTTGAAGAAAGAGTATCTTTCAAAAGGATTTTTAATATAAATGGGACATTTGATTTAAAACAGTGACTCAGTTAAACAAGAACATTGAGAATCTTGACCAAAACATTTCTCCTTAAAGACTGTTCAAAGTGTTCTGGTTTTCCATGTTTAACTTTTCCTTGTGTCACTTTCTTCTGTTACTAAAAGAGATAAAGATTTCATTTCCTTTACATTTTACTGGTAGATGACTTTATTGTCACTGTAGGCAAATGAAAATTTTTCTAAGTGTATCCTGCTCCCATTCTAATGCTAGCCTAAAATAGGCAATATTTGGAAGATGATCTGTGAGACTGACCTTTCCTTTCAGCTCTGTTGTGTGTTCTCTTGACAGCCTTTTCATCTGCAGATATGGCTTCCTCAAAGCCACCTCTGTGGTGTCCTGTAGATACAATGGGAACATGACATGGGTAAAGCCAGCACCTGAGTTACATTACAGGAAAAAAGTTCTGTATTTTCTTATGTGCTTGTATAGTTATCATGCTTCCTTTTGAACTACATATAGTGAACAAGATTGTCATGATCTGGTCTCCAGCCACAGATTCAGTACCCCAAAATATCAAGGACAGTTCTTCAGTCTTAGAAACACCAGTTCCTTTCTGCTCTTCACACAGTTTTTAATAAAATTTACTTGTTTTGTGTCCTTATGTTCAGTGCAGTACTTTTCAAAGCTCAGTAATAAAGTTTTTTTAATAAACTGGTGATTGATTTAATGGGAACATTTACTCATAGTAGTACACATGGATCAAAAATCAGAGATAACTTACAGACATCTGCTCTATTCAGTATCTGAGATATATTCCATCTATAATTGGCAGAAAAAGTCCTCATATAACACAGAGCAAGGGACTCACAGCCAGTTTCAAAATTATTTGGTTGACCACAGTGCTCATTTATATGTACAAGTATTTGCTCTCATTTTATTTAGTTAATTTTAACTGCAATATTAATATATCTCTACACTTTTACTTTATTAATTTTAAAAAATATCAAGAATTACAGAATTCTTTAAGATGTCTAAGCAATGCATGCCTCTCAGCAATACATGCTATTAAATGAACCTTCTGTATTGAACTCCCTTTCCATGCTCCACACAGGTTTCTTATAAGAAAACCACAAGCTTTATACAATAGGAGGAAAAAAATAAATATGTGATTTATATATTTGTATCACACCAATCGTGGTTTGAGTTTAGGGAAACCTTCCCCTGTTCATCTTGACAGCCCAAATCAATTGGAGCTAGCATGTTATACCGGGATCCCAGGCCACTGATGACATTCACATTTTTACAAGAAAGAAAAAGAAAAAAAAATTAACTGCTGAGCAAAAATTTGTTCGAAGAAATTAGAAGAAAGGCTAGTAGGAGAATTTTCTCGCTATCTTGTGAGGTAAAGAATGAAGCTTGGTCTGAATAATTAATAAAAAGTAGAAGATGAGATGTGTAATAAGAATTACAGGAAGGTACTACCTATGAAGGTACTACCTTAAATATATCTTTGGTCTTGCCTAATATAAGATTTAAACGATTTAGTGAGCATGTATTCCATTTGAGTGCATAATTGCGATGATTATATATACTGATAGGGTAATTGAATCTACTAATGACAATTAGCCATTTGCAAATACAATTATCTAATTAATGTACACAATTCCAAATAAAAAACTGTTCTTCACAGGTTTTACAAATCACTTTCTGGAAATTGGAAGAAGCGATAGGATTTTATTTTGCTACTCTGCATTCACAACAGTTTTGTAATCCACAGTCTTTAATCGGACAAGCATACTCTTCCACAGCTGTATCTAGCTGTGAAGAACAAGAATGTACATCATCTCTTCCCCTTGTGAGCTAAAAGGAGAGAAAGCTTTTCCTGAAATTTTGTCAGTTAGCTATTCCATAGTGGAATGTTAATCACACTCAAATAATGGAATAGAGGAGGTGACTGCTAAGTACTCTTGCTGTGCTTACAGTCATGATGCCTTAAAATTCTTCTAAACATTTGCTTGATTTTGACCAGTTTAAGCTCTGGAAATTCCTTGGTACAATGCAGTTCAGGAGGCATTCTGCACTCACCAACATCACAGTACCTTGAGCAGCAGTGATACACACCAGCCTTCCTTCAAAATAACTCCTCAGTTTTTTTGGTTGTCATTTTTTTTTCCAACTATCTGATCATGTGATACCAGTCAAAAATCTGGACAATTCATTATTGCCAACATTTCCAAGGAACACAGAATTCACAGAACTATGAACATGTCAGATAATGACACTAGGTGAGATTGCTGAGTTGCAGTGTAACATTTTCTAATATAAACAGTAGGAATCACTTAGTTAAATGAAGAGATCTCAAAGCACTTTTCCAAGGTAGTAAAAATCATAATATAATATAGGCCAGAAGCTTCCACTGTGATCGTCATGTGTGGTTTTCCACATAACACTTTCCTGGAGATTTTAACTAGCCGTTCTTATCAATTCCTGATGAAGAGGCAGAGGGAAAATTGACTTTTTTCCTATTATTCAGTAATTCGGTGTCACACCTGCGAATACAGGTCAAACTCTGGACTTCCAGCACTGCACTTAGTCCAAGAACAAATTCTAATATGATACGATATCTAAGAAAGAGTCAGAATTGCACAAAATATTTTGAGACTAAGCTTTATTTGCAGGGATTTGTAGCTGCACACTAACTTTTCAGTGATGAAAAAGAGACCTCCAAAACAATGAAAAAACCCCAACAAACTCAAACCCAACTCACATGAACAAAACCAAAAGGAAGAAACAAGTGAAAAGAAATAGAATGGGCAACTAGGAAGAGCAGGGATAGGATGTCCACACAAGCCTACTTCTCTGAGTGGAAAGACATTTGAACACTGGAAGAAGAAGCCCAAAGAAGTGAAGTTTCCATTTTTGGAGATGCCTAAAACCCAACAGGACGACCCAACAGGACATGATTCTGAGCAGCCTACTGTCGCTGATCCTGCTTTGAGCAGGGGGTTGGACTAGATGATCTCCGCAGGCCTCCTCCCACCTCAGCTCCTCTGTGAGTCTGCTACAAATGTCAGGGTGCTGAAGGCCCTGTGCAACAGACTTGGTGTTTCAAAGTTATCAGAAAAAATCACCATCACTTCACTGTGAATACAGTGCAGATTAGTCATTTAATGAAGTCTCCTAAAATTAATTAATATTTTCTCCCAAGGATGCTATTCATGACACAAAGAGGCATAAAATATCACCAAATTGCACAGAATACTCTAGTAATAAGTATTTGGATTCCTACCCTTTAATCTATGAAAACTCAGCATTCAACTTTATTTTCATATCTTTTGCCATTGTTCCTCTGCCACTACATCCTGCTATGCAGCCTGTTCATCATTGTTGACTAAGTCTCTGTTACCATTATTTAGTGAAAACATCAGCTTAGTCTGCAATTGCACTAATCATAAATAACCATCATATACAGGCACTTAAATATAGTTTATACCTAGATTCTTAGCTCAGTAGCCAGGTGGTTCAAAATGTATTAACTTCTGTATATGTTAAGGGCAAGGAAAAAGGTCATACAGACACAGGACAGGAACTTTAGATCCTCTTTTTGTGTCTGCCATGATATTTTTATGTTTCTTATAGAACAGTAGTAAACTAAGAATATTAATGATGCTCTATTTCACAAAGAAACTGGAAAACTTAATTTTGTAATGTATGCAAAAGTCTGAAAGGCAACAGGAAGACATTGTATTGATTTTGAGTTGCAGTAGCAAAACACATGAGGAAATTTTATTATTAGGGTTGTTATTTCACACTACTTGCAAATTTAGATTGAATTCTGCCAACAGTTGTCCTTCCCTCTCTTCTCAGAAAAGAAACCGGTTCAGAAAACTGATGGATATTCTGCCATCACATGCTATGTCAAGGATGACAGCTGGCCTTAAGGTTTTGAGGCTGTATCGGTTTATTCCCCTGAGGAAGTAAATTCACACTCACTTCTCACCTCTCTGGAGTGTGTGTTATCTCATTGTGACAAAGCATTGAGCATCAAAAGTACAAGGTCTTATGCTATCCTGATAAGAATGTAATATTTTAAATATGTAGTTGAACTCTCACTGGATTCACTAGAAAGCGATTAAGAAAGGATAAAAGAACGGTTTTGTACAAACAGCTCTGCCAGTAGAGGTTTGAAGTGACCTATCTGTACTGCATCAGCCCCGTACTTAGATTTGTGTTTAATTCAGAAGCTTTTCTTTACTTAAATCATGCAGAGAATGGGTGAGAAGAACCCATTCCTAATGGGTCCTATTTTTCTTGGAAAATGCCTCAAACCCAACTAATTCAAAAGGGGACTATAAGAGTTGTCTATACAGCAGGGCATCAGTTGGTTTTGATGATGGCTACCTGCAGTATCCCAGTTCTCATAAATAGCAAACATCTCAAATCTTAGAAGACACCACAACAGTCCAGGTGCAAGTTTCTTTGCCAAATCACTGTTCAAATTGACAAACTGCTTTAGGAGAGGATAGTAATTATCTTTAGAAACACTCTAACATGGGAGAAGCTTGATTTAATTTAATCAGTAGCACTGTAATTTAAGTCATGATGCATGCTTTAATTATTCAAAGCAAAATGTTCTTCTCAGAGAACTTTCATTAGGAATCCAGTCTTTGGGAAAATCTAGTCATGTATGGGTTTTCTTGCCATGGTAAGCCTAAATATCAGGTAGCATATTAACTGAAAATTTTAACTAATTCTGTTTAGCTAATGATGAAATCCAGCTGTGTTAGAATTGCGTGACTGATAAAATCATATGAAATATTTACATTGAATTATACGTTAAGTTTATAAATTCACATAATTATATCATTACAGTTTTTGCAACTACTTTTGGCCCAGTTCCTAATATTACTCTATTATTCCTTCCCATCCCAATCACAGAATTTCGCTTTAATATAGGGCTCTTATTTCTGATACAGGCCCAATAAGTTAATTACTTACCCTTACCACCTGAAGAGAGTCACACTGCATAAATTGTTCATCAAGAAATTAGAATAAAACTACCTTTGTATGAATATTGTTAAAAGCATGATTTTTGAAGTCATTCCTAAAACTTGGCAAGATAAGTAGACTAACAACAGCACTGGATTAGTGATCATTACAGTGCTTCACATTTACATAACACCTCTAAATACTTCATAATATATACATGACTAAATTAAACCTTAAATGCTTCCAAGAGACAAAGGAACAAATTACACTTACCTTGGAACGCTATGTTCTAAGACAGAGAAATGTTGAATCACTGAATGAAGCCGATGTTTAAAGTGGTGGGGGTGGGAACCCCAGTCATACACTTGAGCCTTGATCAAACGAGTAGCACTGCTAGAACAAAACTGAAAAGATACAAATTAACAGCCAGAGATTCTGGTAGGTTTTGTGTAACATCTATTAGTGCAACTGTCTTTAATTTTAAGTCATCCTGCTCATGGTCAACAAACTCTTCCATCCTAACCCACCACATCCCCAATATCAAATATTAGAAAAATAACCAATCCTGATGATTCCTTGCTTCAAATGCAGTCAGTTGTGAATATTATAGAATCACTTTGCTGCTTTGGGGTTTCTTTGCTGTTGATTTTTAGTGAGTAACTCGAATAGTTTTCATATTATAAATTATATTGCCATCACTGTTAATAAGGACCCTAAATCCTGCTCTGTTATATGAAGACAGTCTCGAGTTCTGATAAAATAAACCAACTCACAACATAATCTACACTGTTGATCTATGTGTACATCTGCAGCTTACAGTGCATCTAGAGCTGTTTCTTACTGTAATAAGCCAGTTACATGTACTTTCAGAAGAAATGAGTCCTCTTTACATGCGCCTCCTCATTTGTTCAAACAAACTATCTTATTTACAACTAAATTTTATTCCATTCCCAGTCCCTCCAGAACCAAAAGGATACAAAAAATTGGGATGGAATATTTTAGCACCAAAAGGTATTTTTCACTTGTGGTAATCCTATGGATTTAGTTACAAATTTCTTATTAAATCCAGTGGAAGCCTCGGCTGTTCAGAATGTCTGGGCTTTAACAAGGTCTAATACATGTTTAACCATTAAAAGTATCCTGAAAAGTTTAGCATAGTGATCAATGCATGCAGAGTGTCTTTGATACTCATTATTTCATCTTCTCTCTGCAGACATTGAACATGATATTTCTTTCTCAAAGCAATCAGTAAGGACAATATTTAAAAGTCATTACAAGATGCTGTCCTTTTGACTTGCTTCCCTTTGGCTTTCACAAACAAAACTAGACACTATACATATCTCATATAGGCTGATTAGACCCAGGGAAAATCATGCTTACTCTAAGCAGTCATTGCAAATACATTCAACCTGAATCACAGGCAAATGAACGTCCTTGCAGGTTGCTAAGCCCCACTGCTGGAATAACACTGGCTCTTATGTCTTATGACATATAAAGACTAAACTTTTAGCTACTGGCTGAATAGGAAAGGATTCAACATCTCCACTTGTAAGGCTGTAATAGCTGGGGGCTTGAAGGGTTATCTCAGGTGGCCAGGGTTACTATTGCATTCAGTACTGTCTTCCATCTTTCAAAACCTCCCGTGGTTCACATGTGTGAAGCATTCTGGTACAGTGTGTTGCCAAAAACAGGGTTCTGCATTCACAGGGGGATCAGAAATGATCTCTGTTTCTACAAAATGTGACAGTCTCTGGGGATGAAAAGCATTTCCTAAGTACCATCTTCAACTCTATTTCTGAGTGTTGGATAAAGAGGGGACATTTTGATATTCCTCCTAGCACTTCTGTGCAATCAAGTCCTACTTCAATGCTTATTCTATAGTCACCTTCTAACAACTGGAGATGTATAATCAGAGCTCATAAATGAGGCATGCACTACATCATCTATAATGAAATGTACCCTTTCTTACAGCAAAGCATCTGGCTCCTGTATTTTAGTATCTATCCAGCCACTGCATATTTAGTCCTTGATGATGAACATTCCTGTTAAACCACATTTCTTTTAATTCTGTGGCAAATGATTACTAAAATGAGCTCAATACATCTATGAATCTTTTCAATAGATGACTACAAAAGGCATAGAATGTTTTGTTAGCTAGGAAGTGCCATCTACTAAGGGAGACTACTATGTAAAATTTATTTAGTGTATGCATGATGATCACATCAGCCAGGATATTACAAAACTGAAATCAATTACTAATTATGATACACAAGATTCAACAATTAAAAGTAATTAGAACTGAACAGAGGAGGATGAAACAAGCTCATAAACAAGCAGCTTTCCTAAAAATATTCTAATGTGAATGATGGTGTGGTTTTTATTGTCCCCTGTTCTAAATATTTCAGTTTTGTATTCATGAAGGACATTAAAAGTCACAAAATAATGAGTGGGAGTAGAGAGGCCAGGATACAAAGAATGAATTAAAGTTCCTGAAGACAATTAGCCAAATGTTTTGTTTTAAAACTCTCTTCTAGAACCTTGAATCATTGCTAGAAACATAGTTCCTTTTTTTTCAACTTCTCTCTCCAGATATGCAATAAAGTTATGTGTAATCAGATACTCAAATGTCTATTTCTGTGTTTTTTCACAAGCAGAAGATTAGCTTTTAACATTTTATAAAACCAAATCTCACTTTACGTTCATGTCACACCAGTAGAGGATGAAATCATCAGCTCTGATTATTGCAGCCTAAGAATTTGTGACACACTGAATCTGTAAACTGTTTGGGAACACGTTTATAAAGAAATATACAGCCACCTCAGATGAATCCATCCTGAATTCCATACCAATTGTATAATATTGATGACATGAGCACTTACATGTTATGGCTTCAGTCACCTCCAAGGAATGGTAGGTGGAAATAAATCAGGCCTGTGTTATCTGTAGTGCAAAAGATCAGCAAATTACATGCTGTGAAAATGAAATTAGAGCTCGATGCCTTGCCAGAATACACGACTGGAAAGTCCATCACAGTGAAACCGTGCCACATTTAAGGTAGAGTTGGACAGGTTGTGGCCCACCTGAACTCCTGACATCTCCAGTTGAACAAGAACACTCCATGTCTTCATGAACAGAGTCATCTCACAGAAAAATGAAGACCCATCAGAGACAGATTTATGCTATCTCTTAGCATTTCTGCTCCTTACCTTAGAAACATGTTATTCAAATACATAAACTTTTGATAGATAAGTACTGTAATGTGTCAGATGACTGAGGTGAAAAGCACATGTCATTTTACCACCTTTTCCAGAAAAAAAAAAAAGTGATTTTCATTCCTGCCTCCTTGTCTCTAAAGTACTAAGTATATATTATATTTATGATTCTCTTCTTTTTGGCTTTCTTCTTTCTTAATTTTGCAGCTCAATGTCTTATTCTCACTGTTTCTGTCTGATCAGAATATTTCTAAATGATTCTCTAACTCTGCATCTATTGTATTTGCCTAGAACCAAATTCTCCTTGTGTATATGAAATGAGTTTTCTGTGCTCATATGACAAAGTTCTTCAGATTTATAATCCCAAGTATAGCAAAGCAAGAAAATAAACAATCTGAAATTATGGATAAATTACTCCGTAGGTCAACAATTTTAGCATCCATCATGACCTGCCAGTCATATGCTCTCTGCACATGCAATGTGTAAAGAATATAGAGCTAAAAAGTTTTTCACAGAAGTCTAAAAGGATCACAAGCTGATTTTTTGCATAGTTACAATAATTTTAAACTCATCTTCTGGCAGAAAAAAAAAAAACAAATCAAAACACTCAGTGAAATTTAAAAGGTTGACCTCTTTACCCATGATGTGTATTAAAACTTTTGGGTTTGTGCAGAAATGTTCTGGGAATCAGCAGATAGTCAACTTCTGCATGTTAGCTCACAGAACACCAGCACTGCTCTGATGTCAGTGCCTTCATAACCTGCCTGAACTAAACCAGCAGAGCATGTCTGACTGTGCTCTAAGCATATGCAGGAGAGCAAAGTATTTAATGCCTCTAATTTGCAGGCAAAGCAGAGGCTATTATAGGCAGTGCAAGGTCATGCCAAGTCTAAGCTCTCTGGAATGTTAGATTTTAATTTAAATAAATAATTAACGTTGATTATTTTCCCTGTGAATTTTATTTTTAGCATGATGACATCTGGTTGGTTTCAAGTTATTTGGACTTAATATCCAAGTCCTGACTAATGTATACACTTTTAAAATATAACAGAAGGTAAAACATAAAATGTGGAAATCTTTAATGCATCTTTCACAAGCGAGGCGCTACTCTGTCAGAATCTTATAATTGTAATTATTTTTTTAAGACCTTTTAAATTTAAAAAAAAAGCAAAAATTTTAAATTTAAATTATCTACATTTTTAATTTCCTTCCACATGGGTTCTTTTCAGTTTATAAAACTATCTGAAATACTTCAATCTGAAAACACAAGACCATTTTAAAAAGGTTTAATCATGCAACAAATTGAAGTGATATTTCCACATCCTACCCTTTTTTCCTCATGTATAAGCCCACTTTTACATATATATTTTGAATTTATAAGACTGAAAATGAATCAGACATGGTACTTAACATACAGGCTTACCTCTAAATGACAGTCAAAAAAGAATTTATGTATAATATACTGTTATTGCCAGTCTTTCTATTGCCCAAAGAAAATACAAACATTGTGTTATGCTGAAGCTATCTAGTTTATGTCAATGGAACCTGGCTGTCAATATCTTCTGACAATTTGGCAACAATGTAAAACTGGTCATAAAGTAACTTTCAAATCCTTGCTGAAAATCCTCAGTAAGTGCACCTGTACATACTTTCAGTAAGTTGCCTCAGGATATACTCTGAAATTTCTCTTTCATCAGGAATTATTTTTCCATATTCAGGGAAGGCATACAAAAAGTGGGGTATCTCCCTGTTTTCTGAGCTTGAAATTGCCTCTGTCATCTCACTTTGTCCAGCAGGTCTGAAAACATCTGTCTTAAAATCTGTATCTTATCCCCTTCTACTTCACCATTAACTCATAAACAAAAATAAGCAGAGGTAAGACATCCATTTTTCATCTTTCTGCTTCATCTTTAGGGTAACTCAAATACATAAAATCTGAATATTTCTGTTCAATTATTGAACAAAATAAAATGTAGGGGTCTTTAGTTTTAAAGAATGTTCACATTTAAGTTCCAGTGCTGGCCAAGTATCCTTTAATTTTATCCCCTGATAGAGAATATTTCAGAAGGAATAACAGCTATGAGGGAAAATGTTAGAATAACAGAGAATAAATAAATTATGGAAAGAGAGGAATTGTATAGACAGTGTAATTATAGTTTTCTTTTTTCTCTCAAATATATAACAGCTTCTGAAAATAATACTGAAATAAGTATTTTTCTGGTAGCAGTAACCTCAGAAAAGCATCCTCTCCTGACCTGTAGGTCATATAGAGAGAATATTCTGGTTAGTATTTTATCAAGAACCTTTGACCGCAATTCTAAATACCCTCAAGCAAATGATTTCTCATTGACACTCCCATCCACATTCCATGTTATATGCATTTGCTCCAGCTCTTTAAAATTGTCTTCAGTACTTGAGCTTCATTCACTTTGATATTCAAGCAAAATAAACATACCAAGAATCAATATTATCATAGAATCTGGTTTAATGTTAATAAAATAGTGCCAGTACTCCAATGTATGTAATTAAACTTTTTTGTCCTTTTGTGCCTCTCATCATGCTTCTTTTCTTTAACAATTTAAATGAGCAGAGATACACATCTGCTGTGGCAAGCCTCTCCTAGGGGCTGCGCTTTGACACCTAGTAGACTAGAGTTCAGATCTTTATTTACTTTCTCCTGTGTCTCCAGGTGTTATTCCTACACAATTTCATATTCCTATAGAGGATTCCTCTACTCTTTTGTATAAAAACCACAGTTTCTGTATGATGACTGTTAGAACCTCTAACCAGAGAAACAAAGAGGCACGGAGATCGAAGGGAGTGTCTTGTCCTATAACTAGGCGCCCTTTTGTCCACAC
Source organism: Dasyornis broadbenti (assembly GCA_013397935.1). Classification (NCBI taxonomy): domain Eukaryota; kingdom Metazoa; phylum Chordata; class Aves; order Passeriformes; family Dasyornithidae; genus Dasyornis; species Dasyornis broadbenti. The sequence continues at coordinate 625,215 of VZRN01005152.1, forward strand.
AAAGTGACACAGTATAATTGCAGCTGAAGAACTGGCTATATCTTAGGTCTGCCAGTTAGAGGCCTTGGAAAAATAAAACCAAAAAAACCTCTACTCTTTTTTTTTTTTCCCTCTTTTTTTGCTTCTAAATAGGATTTAAGTGGAATTGAAATATAATGCACATTATGTTTGCAGTGTTGGGGGGACACAGACAATAGAGACTCTCAGGGTCCAAAAAAGATGCAGAAGATACACCTCCAAGTGCTCAGGGAAAATTTATATTACTTCCATTGTTCGTATTACTTCTAAAATGAAAATTCAAAATAGCTGTAAATTAATTTCTTGACAGTGCAAGGGAAAAGATTTCATAAGGATGAAAGAACACTGGAAAACAGACAGTAAAGAAAATCACATCTTCTGTGGAGCTTTATTGGAGCCTTTGTGGATGTAAAGGTAAAAACATGATGTTTTCCAAGTCAGTATCTTTGTTCTTATATTGTGCCAGCTTCCTTCTTCTTTTCCCTTATTTTTCTTCCATTTGTCTGCAAAAACCAGTGATTCACTGATGTAGATGTGAGAGAATTCCAGAGCTCCCTCAAATTTGATTAAATGTAATAAATTGTTCACCACAGTGCGTTTGCTTAATGCACTTATGGGCAGTCAATTGTTCCCACTTACAATACAACATTATAAGATTAAAATTAGCAAAAAAATATGCTCTGGCTGCTCTTTGGATAAAGTGTGCAACAGAGTCTTTTATATGTTTTACACTATGTATCCATCATGTTGTAATTGATTGAGACTAAGAAATAAAGCAAGAAAAGCCTCAGTAATTTTTTCTGATAACTTTAGCTCTTGAATGAATTCTGTGTACTCTGCATCCTACCATGTAGTAATGTAAGGAATGACAGCATTATTTCCAATAAATCCATAAACTCACACAGACTTCTAATATGATGACTCAGAAAACTGAGAAACATGGAGGCTTTAGGTCACCTGGCTGAAATTCCACTTTGGCTGGTGGTGAGTAAAAGCCATCACTGCCCAGTGTCAGATTACCAGCCCCTTGGTGAACTGTGATGGTCTTTGTTCAGTCATATGTGGGTGTGGGGCTCATGGCAATCCAGTAGCCATTTCTTTCATATAAAGTGTGAAATTAAAAACTTCCCAGCAAAAGCAAGGTAAAAGCATATAGCAAGTTAGTGTTTACTCCTCAAGATGATTTCTGTTGGCTACTACAAAGTTATACAAATAATGAATAAGTTTTCTCTTACTTTAGAATAAAATGGAGACTAGGAAAAGCCATATTCAGGTTTATCTTTCCTGTATTTCTCCCTCCTATTAAATGTCTTAAAGCATATGCCTTTCCAAAAAATTAATTCAACCAGTATTACTAAAGAGTGTCTATAAGTGGATTGCAGTAATGCTACTCATGTTCTATGCATATTATAATGTCACAAAGAAAAAAAAAAAAAAAAAAAAAAAAGAAAAAAAAAAANNNAAAAAAAAAAGAGAGAAAAGAAAGAAATATGGGCACCTACATGTTCTCATGCCATGCTTGAATTTCAGTAAGCTAAGCTGAATGTCATTAGCGTGGTTGCATGGTCAAAAAATGTATGCGATTATTTGGCAATTTATTAGCAAAAACTAATGCAGTTGTGAATAATTCAACAAGCATAATCATTATGTACAGTGCAGGCTTTTCAAATGTGACCTGCAGTCAGTGACACATCAGATTTGATGAGTTCTAAGTCTAGGAGAAAGGGAGACTGCTCTTCAAATGGCTCAAGGATGCATATACTACGCCATGAGATTAAAAACATTGACAAAAAATAATCAAATTAATCAGCAAAATCTTTAAATTTATGTGAGACAAACACCCATTGAGGGACTATTCCTGGCTTTGCCTTTAAGTAAATAAAAAATGTTAATCCAATTGTATATTCTGTATATTTGAAGGAGGTAATGAAAAGACAAAGCAAGACAGAAGCTTGGCCTGCTGATCCAAATCATGTTCCATTGTGTCATTGTGCGTCATTTGTAAATCTGAGCTGGGTGTCTAGATCAGTTTACCTACCAGGGTGAATGCAATAAAACTTAAAGTGTTATCTTACTGAAATCATGTATCTATAAAGAATTCTGACAGAAATTCCATTACAGTCAACCAAGAAACAGTAGGAATAACAGAGACAATAAAAAAAAAATACTTGGAATCTGTTCTGAAAGGAAAATCACCAAACCTTCCAGATACGAAACACTGAGGATGAAAAGATGAAAAAAGCAATTTTAAAAGCCTTGTGTTATTTAATTTCTACTTCACTGAAATGTGAGCTACAGTCCAAAAACATCTCCCACTGCAAGATACTTCAGTTATAAATCTGAACTGTATGTCTAAGTAGGCTAAACTCAGTTGTGAACACAAATGTAAATGTTTATATGTTTTTTTTCCCAGAAGTGTTTCAGGATTCTTCAGCTTTCTGAACCAGTGATGAATTATTCTCTGTTCCACACAAAGGAGATTACTTTGTGATTTCTTCTCACTATGTCAGGACAGAAAAAGATAAAACCAATCCTAATCTAAAATTTAGACAATTTTTATTGTAGAAAACTGTAACAATTTTTAATGGAAAATGCAAAAGACACTTTTTATGTTATAAAAAATGTTTTCTAAAGACTAATAAAAGCTGTAGAGGAAATAATTTGTAGATAGAAACTTCTATTTGTAAAATGAGTTGAAAAATAAAGAATTGGTCATCCATCCTTGTGATAAAATAATTCATTTTTTCTCTTTTTTGTACCTTTTTCGTAACATGGGAGAATTAATTCATCATGTTTCAATTCATAAAAGATCAGAAAGCAATTCTGGAAACAAATACATCAGCTTTATATATGACAGTTTGACTAACTTGCACCTGGGGATAGTAATTTTTTTTGGTAGGAAAACTTGAAAAGATATTTTTATCTTGTTCCTGTCACTCTTTCAAGAGTTTTGTAATCTGAGTGGTTATTAATGTCTCTCATTAATCTTGGATGAATTAGGGAGCCAGGATCTTTGAGGCTCAAGTCAATTATGTATAAATAGAGTCCATTATTTACAGCACCATTATGTCCCCAGCTCATTTATTACATAAATCTTTTCCTATCATCTGGAATTTATCCATCCTTATTAACTAACATTTCTGGGTAAATTAAAAAATTGTGACTGAGGTAAATCACATCCCACTCAATAGAACGAGATAAGAGTCTAGATTATTACATTTCTCATGTTTTTGACTGGTTTTGACTCTTTTTGTCGGGAGATGATTCTCAAAAGACACAGAGGCAAAATTTCTGTTATATGCATGGCAAATGTAATTTCAAACATATGATTTCCTCTTGCAAAAAAAGTTATGTCCTGGAGAGCTTATTAGCCTGTTACGTGATGTCATTGTGAATCTTAACAACAAAATTTTAAAGCAGAAGAGCCAGCCTATTTTATTTTATTTTTTTTAATATAGTTTGGATAGTTACTCTGTTACTTTTTGCCCCTGCTTGAGCTGTGAAAAAACAGGACACTGATAAAAACAGTATAATAAACACCACAAAAGCTGCTTGGCAAATTGCCCTTATTTTAATTAATCAGCATAATAAAGACAAGAATACTGAGCAATTATCTTGATCAGTCCCTTACATTCTTTCATTTTCTCTTTGAGTAGAATTTTACGTTCTAATTTCTAAAATTTTTAGTTTTATCTCCCAACAGCTGCCACAACAATTATCTGGTTTTATAATTATATGAAGTTACAGTATGGAAATATGGGAAAAAAGTGAGAAGCAGAGATATGTACATTGCAGACACTGATCAACTTGGGAGGGGTGGGGAGCAACAAATAACAAATTCATTCCTTTAGTAATTTTTAACCTTAAAACGGGTTTATCTAGCATCAGAAAAACCTGTATCAGGTCAAAGTGGGGAATCTGTTCTGCATAGAAAATGATCATGCCCTTAAGAGGTTTTGACAAATTTCACATATATTTTAGCAGAGAGTATTAACTGATGAAAATGAAATTTAGCGAGTGATAAAATGCTATTACTTATCTTTACATTGTGTCTCTTCTTTGCTTTATGTAATTTTTTTTTTACCCTTTTATGTTCACTGAGTAGTCTTCTTTGTATCTATCACCAGTCAGAGGCTTCCCTAGCCAGGTGTTTTTGCCACACCCAATTACATGAAGTTTCACAGGGTGCAAATTAAAATAGAGAAGATCTGCATTGGTCTGGCTTCAAGCAGAGCTTGAGAGATAGACAATGAGCGAGAAACTATTACAAATACAGTGTAATGTCACACTTCTGATGTCAGATCATCCTAGCATTTCAAAACCCTTTTCTTAGTTCTTGATCTAAACAGCGCTTAGAGCATTTAACATTTATGAAATATGTTCTGTCTTAATGATTTTATCTAGCTTCTTCTGAAAGGTTCTTGATCTTTGTAAATTTGGTATATTTATGATTTTAATGGTACAATGCCAGCATTGTCTATCATTTATGAAAAACACCTCTCAAGGATTCATTCATTACCACTTTTGATGGGCAGCTCCTTGTGCTTAATACCAGTCTTTGCCCTTTAAATAGAAAGAGTTAATTTTAGGCAACAAGAGGAATTATATTACAGAGTCTGAAGGCTGTATTTAATTTATAGTGAATTGCTCATGCAGAGAAATGGATTTTACAATGAAATGAGAGATTCCAAACCTTTCAGCTGTTTAATAAACCATATAAATAGAAGAGATGGTTTGGGATTGAACATCTCGACCCACCTGCCTACTTGCACATATGGCTGAAATACTCTTGGGTAATGGAGAATAAAATAACTTTTTTCCTATTGCTATAAACTAGGACACTCATGAACAGGATTGATAGACAGGCCAATCAACCAGCAAATGAACACTGCCGGTGGTGGGATATTTCACAGGACAAGTCTTTGGTCCACCTCACAGTTCAAATAAAAAATTTTTGAGAGTTGGACCACAAGACTTAAAGTTTCATATTTATAGATTTTTATTCATTATTCTGAGTATAATTTTGCATAGTTCTGTTCAAGTATTTATCTTGTATTTGGTCTTCCATGAATGATAAAAAAGATACTCACCAACAATTTTAGGAATGAAATATGAGACAGCTATCTCTGCAACAAATATTCACACCTTCTCCTCTCCCTCACCTCTGAAAGAATTGTTTGTGAGCTGACCAGAAAGTTTGACCAGAGCCATTTCAGTTTTTAGGTTTTGTACCATGTGGTGAATGCAACTATCAGGTGATCACAATAAACCTTGTTCATTAGTAAACAGCCTTATTGAGCCATACACCCCTGAAGGTGCAAGTGTAGACTTAGGTCCCAAAACAGTACCTTGAAAGGAATTATTGATTTACTTTCATCCTTTTCTGGGCTACTAAATTCTCTCCAAACCTTTTTAACTTTTCATTTCACAGTATTAAGCTTATAAAATCACAAGCAGCAAAGAATAATTTTGAAATGTAACAGGAATTTTCTTTTGCGTTCCTACATTTTTATCCCTCTTGCACAGGATTTTTTGCCCTAAACATTTTCAAGGTACCTGGGAGTTTCAGCAGTATTTAGGACTATCTTAGGTGACTGCCTGCTGTGAATAAATAAATAATAAATATCAAAATTGTTAATAACGAAAATATTATCAGTCTTTCTCTCCCTCTCCCTCTCATATTACTGATTATGCAAAACGGTATAAAAGGTGAGTCCTCCCTGACACAGCAACTGTGTTCTTTCTGTAGTGTCTTGTGCCACCAATTGGAAAAATGACAGGACCATATGAAGATACCAAAACCCCGTAGCTGTCATTGGGTGTTTTAGCATTAGGATTCTTTTTCATCAAGACAACAAAGTACTCCAAAAAACTGAGAAAAGCTGACTCTGTAACTAAGTAGTTTAGTTATGTCATAAGTTAGTGTTGAGCTTAAAATATACACAACCAAACATTCCTAGAAATAAACACTTGATGTTAAAATTAGGTAAACTTATAATTGTTACTATTTCAGATGTAATGCCACAAGGACAAGTCAGTGCCTCTGGTTTTCCCAAGCTCAGCATAAAATATATGAATTATGAGTTGCCTCTTTCTTTAGTAGCTGAAGTATCTTCACGCCACATGAAAAATTCTTTATGTTATAAAGAATTCAGTCTAATGCGATTGATATTTCTTCTTCCTGTGAAGGGTGTTTACAATTCTAATTTTACCAATGATAAAAAGGTATGTAAATACAGACTATATTATGTATTCAATCAGAGATATCAAGAGGTTCCCCAAAGTAAAAGTAATTTCAGTGTCTATTCTAGACTGTCATATTCAGGTTCGTCCTACCTTCACCATGTAAGAAACTGAAATACTCAGCAATTAAGCAGTTCACTACAACCTTCAAATATCTTATTCAAAACCAAGACAATGTGTATATCTTAAATACAAATTCCTTACCAGCCAGTGGAATGGGTGATTCAATAGCATTTTCCTGTCAGGGAACTACACAAAAGACTCAAGCTAACTATAATAATTACCATTATTCTCCATTGAAACCACTGGAGATTAGCAAATACATGAGAAAATTCTGTATAGTGACTGATAATCTTTCATATTTGTCACATCACTTGCATGAGAAAGAAGCGTCTGATCCTGACTCACTTTGAATGACCAGATAATGAGAAGTATACCAAAAATGTACTTTCCTGAAAAAAGGGTTTTCTTTCTTTTGAGGTTGTCATTTCATCATTTGTGCTTTGGCATCAGAGAGAGTGCTGTTCAGTATTATGGTTTGTTGGGGTTTTACTCTGCTTGTTTCGTTGAGTTTCTTTTTCTTCTAATCTTCCGCTACAGAGCAATAATTTTAATCTTTGATATGTGACATTTCAAAAGATGTTGTTCTTAAAAGATGCAGCTGTTCTTTGTGCTAAAAGTCTGTGAAAGACACTGGGCACCAATTCACTTATACTGAAGAGAAGAAAAGTAACAAAAGGACAGTCTTGTTTAAAAGGTGAAGAAATTCCTATTAAAAAAACTTTTT
>VZRN01005152.1:632319-642510 GCA_013397935.1 Dasyornis broadbenti
TTTTTTTTAACTAGTAACCACTGGAGTGAGTGAGTAAGTGCTTATGCTGTCTAGCTGTATGTCTTCCCTGTTCTTCCATCCACAGGAGCAGTGGAAGTGGAAATAAACTTCACGGAATAAAAAAAACATTCAGAAAATCTAAGTGATAACTATCCAAGTTCCCAGTAAAAATGAAGTGTAAACTCTTCAAGAGACATAGAAGATATTTTCAAAAGGGAGAAAAATTAAAAAATGAACTGTTGTTAATAATACAGTGGTAATTTCCTTTGGAATGTTTCTGAGGCAGGAGTATGAGATAGGATTATGTCACAATAGTATACATTACCTGAAAAATGTTTTCTGAGGGATGACTTTTTGATCTTTATTTTAAATACCTGTACTTTTACCAAATCCCAACTACTTGAGTAAAGCATCTACATAAGCCAATCCCTTGGTGGAACTACTCATATTTAAACAAAACATTAAAAAATGTTTTAAATATTTCCATGAAATGTTCTCAGCTATCTAACTAAGAATGAATGGCAATCTCTCAATTACCAAAATACATTTCAGGTAGAATTTTGTTCTCCTTCATCATCATATCTTAGAATTAATGTTAATTTCTGCCTTAAGGGAGCAGAACCACAGCTACTTCCTTTTCACTGCATATCATTCCAGTCTTGAGTTCTCAAACTACTTGCCAGTAATATTTAATTCCATTTTGAGTTTGGCACAGCCAGTTAATACAGTTATACTTTGAAGAATGCTAATTCTAAGGAATTGCTACTTTGGAACTGCCGTATCGGTGAGGAAGAGTCCAGTTCAGGCTGGAATGTCACAGAATTAGTTTTATACTTATTTTCAAAACCTCACATGGTATTTTTGTACTGTAATATTTAAACCTAGTTCACAGAAAATACCAAGCACAACCAAGATGGTGCAATGCAGAAGCAACCTTCAGGTAAGCAAGAATCAGACAAAAAGCTATTATGAGAAAATAACGAATATACGTAGAACCTAGCTAAGGAAAAACTATCTATGGTCTTGAATATGAGTACAGCTTCTCACAGGTAAACCAGGGTCAAAGTGTTGGGAAAAGTTTTGTCTAGAATGAAATAAATGTAACGTCTTACATAACTCTGTTTTCTTAGAATGGTTCTCCATTCTTCAGGACTAGATATGTAATTTTTAGCCATTCATAATGAACTGAATGAAAACTGTCCCTTTCATCAGGGTCCAGACTTCTAAAACTAAAGACATTTTTAAGGATGTTCCAAATTTATTTGAGAAGAACTTCCACTGCACAGTTCAAGAACATTCAATTCAAAGCTTTGTTACTATACGAAATGAAGTACCATGTGAGAGATATCGAGCACCTCCATTTTCAATTAAGTTCAAACAGAAAGGAGGGCACTCATCAACTCAGTAGACCCAAAGAAATGTTCCAGAATAAAAGAAAAATGAATTTTCCAGCACATTTAGTTCCAGGGATATCACAATAGCTTTTCCTCTCATGGCACGATTCCTAGTCAAATTATACAGTGATTATTCTATTTCAGTTTCTCTATTGAATATTCAGTTTAATTGCTCAAAGAGAATCACTTTGCTATTGAATGTAGAAAAAAAAAGAAAGAAAGGAGAATAATTTTTGGCTGAGTCTATCTTGCTACTCTGAAGCTGTAGGCTATAATTTTCAGTGTCCAGCATAAAGAAAAAATATCTTGTTCCTGCCTTGGTTGCAACCACGAGAGATTAAATGCATTTAAGAAATGAAACTTTCCCTCCTACTCCTTTGAGTAAATGCTTTCTGTCCTCAGTATGTTAACTCTCTAGTAGTACTGGTGATACGTTTCTAGAATGATACCTTTAGCCAACGGTGACTCAATCTGGTTAGTGCACAATCTGTCCTGTGAATACAAGGGTGGCAACGACCTGGGATGAAATGGCCATCCATCATTCCTGGCCATCAGACATAAAAATTTCTATTCATATGTGTCTAAAAAAAAAATAAAACACAAGCAGAATTTATTTTAAGAACTCGTATTGTTACACAAAGTGGGTTGCTATTAAGAGTATTTGTCAGCTGAGTATTTGAGATGCCTTTAATGCTGGACAAGTAAAAATAACAAAAACATGCACTCCTTTCTGTGTTGTTTCCATTACAGAAGTAATGGAAAAAATGGATGGGGAATTAAAATAAGTCATCTTTTCCCAAGTTTTGCTTGCTGCATGAATGCAAAAACATAAAAATCCCAAGTGGTACTAAGGTAGTTAAAGTGCCTTTCTTAATGTGAATACTGTTAAAGCTTCTGAATACTGTAAAGATTCTGAATAATTTTCTCACTTATTATTGAGAAAAAAATTGTATAAATATCCATTCAAGACAGATTAGTTATTGACATTAAGGTTAACTGTAAGTGACCTTTATCTTTGACATCATTCTTGACTTAAAAGGAAAAGAAACTTCAAGAGACTTCAAGTGTTGGAGGAAAGAGAGAAATTATTTTTAATACAAAATTAAAATGAAAAACGAAAGCTCCTCTTAATTTTCAGAAGTCCTTTGATTGAAGAGTAACATAAGAAGACAGGACTATGAAGATGGCACTTTCTTGGTTTGTAATTTACGTATGGCAAACAGTGATATGTGCCAGCCAGATGCTGAAATCTATTCACAAATAACCAATTTAAAATGTCAGGACTGTTCTGGATGAGTCAAACACAGACAGTATCAACACTAACTTCCTTACAGACAGTCCTTCTGAGGAGGAATGAGGGCAGCTGGGTTTTCCCAAAAGCTAAGATGATTGTACAGAGTCACTCATGTGCAGCAGGTTTGTGAAGCCTGAAAGCACCAGACACACTGTGCACATGCATCACAGCTGGTCTGGGCCTGTGCCGTGAAACCCCTCTCTTCAAAACACACCGAATTTTTCAAGTATGTGATGAACCAGGGAGTCACACATGCACAAAGACACGCCTGATACTTCCCCAGGCATATTGTACAGGCACATGGTGACTGTGCAGGGCAGGTTCATTAATCGCTGCTTCCAAGACGTAGTACATTCTCTGCATACAGCATGCTGGTAATGTCCTCACAGCCAACAACTGGTCAGGATTTCCAGGTTCTGGAATGTGTGTGGCAGACCTGCTGCTTGTTAGGCATGACTGATTGTTTGGATTTCCAAGCAAATGTGAGATGTCTTCATGAATTTCCTGAATTGCCATTTTAAATGGAAGAAGAAGTCATGACAAGAAACTAAAAGATGAGAATACCTTACAGAATGATCTTCCCAAGATCTGAATGAAAGATCAGATGGGTCCAATCAAACTGCTCTTTAATTTTTTGCTAAGACCTCATCATTTAAATGTGTTTAAATAAAAATCCGCATAGATTTATATTTATTTAGGCCAACTTATTTCTAGGACTTTTATTTATAATTTCAGTTATATGTGACAAAAAGAATAGGGCTTTTGAATATTTTAAACTCTGAACTTCTGAAAAACAGAATTAGACATTTTAGGTTGTTGATGTGTTTAAGCCTCAAAGTAAATAGATCATTCACATTTCAGATTGTGTCTCACCAGGAATTTATGGTGAATTCATAGGCCTGGGGAATTCCTTTTGAGAAGATCAGTTCTCTCTAGAGCTGTTCAATTCAGCTACGATCCTTTTAAGTGAAGAAATATAGTCAAAACCTGTTTTATGGATGGCCCATGCAAATTAGATTATTTAGGATTGTATAAAACAAAGTTTGACATCTTCCAATAAAAATTTTAAGCTTAAATTCTTCATAAGATAGTGGTCAATAGACTCTGTGATATATTAAATAGGCGTATTAGTGCTGCAAATACTCATTTTGTCATATTTGAGAAAAATTGTCCATTCTCCCTTAAATGACGAGAGACGGTGTGTTCTTTGGGTTTTGTTTCATTTTTTGTGCCCTGCAGATTAATGTTTCTGTGGCATGAAGATCATCATTAAACAATCTCATTATCTCTGTTTGAATGAATAAGCAATGGTGTAGAGCAGCAAATTTCTGCATACAGATGGTGTATTAGCTTGTATCCACTGTAATGGTAATCCTTGGACGTATTTTGTATGAGCTTTGATGCTAAACTTCCAAATGCTGAATTATTTTTCCTCTCCTATACTCAGTACTCCAGGGTTTCCTGCCAAAATTCCTCTGAGTTGCCACAGATGGAGGCACAAGAAGAATGACGAGATGCCTGATTCATCCTCTATCACCATCCTATCAAATGTACAAGAGAACTCCCTTACGACCAGCTCCCAGAATCAAGCACCGGCTCTTTTACAGCGTGAAATAATCTAGTACTTCAACAGTGGGCATTTAGAAGAAGTGCTGGCAGCTATGTTGAGTTTGAAACGTCCCTACAATGAATTAAAAAAGAACCCTGGGTAACATAATCAGTTTTAGCTGTAGATCCCTGTGGACTGATAGATGGATAAGAAATTGTTTGGACAGTCCCATCCAGAGCACAGTGGTCAGCACCTCAGAGTCCCAATGGTCACCAGTGACAAGTGATGTCCCTCAGGGGTCTCTGTTGGCAGTGGTTCTTAGTACTTTCATTAGTGACATAGATGAAAAAACTGAGTGCAACCTCAGCAGATTTGCAGATGACACCAAAGAGAGTGGTGTAGTTAACACACCTAAAGGATGCAATACCATCCAGAGGAACCTGGACAAGCTTGAGATATGGGCCCACGGGAATCTCATAAGGTTTAACATGACCGAGTGCAAGGTGCTGCACCTGGATCAGACACCCCCAGTATCAAAACAGTCTGAGGATGAGCAGATCAGAGTAGCCCTACTGAGAAGGACTTGAGGATGCTGGCAGATGAGAGGCTGGACATAACCCAGCAATGTGCACTCACAGCCCAGAAAGACAAAGTTCAGCACCAAAGCCAAACCTGGGCTGCTTCAAAGGCAGCCTGACTAGCAGGCAGTGATTCCTGCTCTCTCTGCCTTCTGGTGAGAACCCACCTGCAGTGCTGCATCCAGCTCTGGGGACTCCAGTATAAGAAGGATGAGCACCTGTTGGAGCAAGTCCAGAGGAGAGACATTAACGATCAAAAGTTTGGAACATCTCTCCTATGAGGAACAATGAAGAGAATTGGAAAAAAGAAGGCTTTGGGTTGACATAATTGTGGCCTTCCTGTACCCGAAAGGAGCCTACAATAAGAGGGAAAGTTTTTACAAGAGCATGTAGTGACAGGACAAGAGGGAATGGCTTCAAACTGAAGGAGATACAGTTTAAATTTAGATTAGATATATGGAAGAAGTTCTTTACTGCGAGGGTGGTGAGGCACTGGAACAGATTGCCCAGAGAAGTTGTGGATGCTCCATCCCTGGCAGTGTTCAAAGCCAGGTTGGATTGGGCTTTGAGCAAACTGGTCCTGTGAAAGGTGTCTCTGCCCCAGAGCAGGGGGGTTGAAAATAGATGGTCTTTAAGATGCCTTCCAACCCAACCCATTCTATGATTCTATGATCCTATGATCCTGAAGACACTTAGGATGAATTTCACGATTGGTGACATACATCACAGACTTAACATTTTTGATACAACACTACATAGACATTAATTAATGCAAGAATTAGCAAATACATAGTTACAAGAATGTGTTAATACTTTTGTGGAATCAAAGCTTCGGAATTAAAAGCATGGGTTCAGTGAGAACAGTGTAAGAAACCCTGTAAAATCCTCAAAATTTTCTATGGCAAATAAATAATAACCTAGTAACTAAAGCTTCTATGTACATAAGCAATAATGACAAGTCTTACAGTTGAAAAGAACTGCTTGCCTTAGGAAAAAAGCCCACAATATATGATGAAGTCATCAGTCATCCAACATAATGAGCAGTTAGAACAGTTAGAAAAACGCATAAAAACTAAATTAAAGAATTTTTCTTTCTTAATCAATTTAATAAAAGGCACTATATACTCCTGGGAAATAAGATATCTCAGTTGTTGTCCAAAGCTGAATTCTGAAAGTTAGTTTTGAACTACAGGTAGGAATATGATTCTTTCTCCTTTTTAATAAAGGAAGAAGATACCAAAGACTTAAGCAGATACTCCTTTCAAGTGAAGTCAGAAGCAATTCACCCTGCTCTAATTAGGTTTGTAATTTTTTGTTTTTCATATCTGTCTTGACCTTTTCTGAGACTCTCTAGCAAGAAACATCAGCATGATGTGTATCTTAACAATGGATATGTTAAAAGAAAAAACAAAAGCTGCTATTTTGTAACACAGTTTACAAAGGTTCTTGGAGGAAATTTTTATGATTTTTTTGTCAGGGATCCATGAAGTTGAACTGACTTCAGGACAAACTCCCTTTGCATCAATAAAAAAGTATTTTTTAATGCAAAGGTATTTTAGCTTATGTAATAACTATATCAGCAGTAGTCTGTTTACAACCACAAGAACTTGAGCCTTAACAAATGTCTTCAAGATTCTGAGGTGTTTCTATTTCTTGAAGTTACTTCTATGTTTTTCTATAATTACTGCTAATTTTCTATTGATGCAAAATGGTCACATAAGATAAATAAAATATTTATCACTGAATGGAATGGAGACCATTAAATAGTATGTTGCAGTAATTCCTCTAGGAGGGTTTGGTAGCCTTCCCAAACTGGCCACTTCTGGAAATAGCAGCTGCTTCATGTATACATAGAACACGGTCTACAAGAACATGGTCACGTCTGTCAAACCCCCAGAAAAGCAAGTGGACAGATTTTGTAATAGTAGGAGTAGTATATTAGGGATCCCTCATGACAGGTGGGTGAGTGACAGGTTCTGCATGAATAAACAGTAATATTTTACTGCAAAAAGAAAATGTGTACAAGTCTTGCATATCACCAGTATATACACACATATGTGCGTGGCAGACAGAACACCTAAAGTGGAAATGGTTATATTTTCCGTGTGAATTGAAGGCATTCAATTTACAGTTGATGACAAATTTACATTCAGCATGAGTAATAGGTATTCCACCCTCAACAACAAGGAACAGTTTCAGCCTCATGCAAATGCTCACTGATTGCATTGTGTCAATTAAAACAGGTGGTGCAAGGATGGAGGGAAATTAATGTAGTAGGGAATGCATTCTCTCTCTTTTTTTTTTTTTTGTTCTTTTTTTCTTTTTTTTAAATGCACCATTGCTTTTATGATGTTTTTCCCCCAGTTTCTGAGACCATGATGCATAAAACAGAAAGATCAAGTCTGTCATGTAAAAGCATTTTGCATTGTTCCTGTTGCTATTTTCAAGATTTACGATACCAAATATAAGCTGGCTAATATTTTCCTCATCTAATGGAAATCCACAGCCTGCTTGGCATGGGTACAATTATTCACAGCTGTACGCAAGATGTTGTTAAATGGAGAACAGCATCTCTAGCTGCCTTCTGCATACTATTAACAGACAATATTCAGATGATTCCTCTCTCTAAATAATTCCTCTAAATGACCAAAATTTTTCCTGAGATATTCAGGTATATCAGAATTTAAAAAACCAAAACAAACAGAACAACAACAACAAATCAATGGCAATCTGGTCCCATCTTTACTTTAGTTTACCAGAAGTAAAACGTTATAAGAATAGACCTGTGCTCCAAGAATTAGACCTATGCTCCAGGTCTATTTTGTTCAATATTCCACTATAATTTCATTTTTCACATAGATTCAGTGAGTAACCTAGAGGTATTATGTATATTGAGATGATTTTAATCATCCAGTGGTCTAGATTAAAATTAATATTCATTTAATCAGTCAATTCCCTCTATGCTATCTTCTCTATTATCACTATTATCACTAGAAGATAATTCACAAAGGTGTCTTTGAACTATTGAATTATTATAGCAAGGGAATTAGTTTACTGGAAATTTGCTCCAAGTAAACTTGAGTGTCTTTTTTTCCAAAATTCAAGACACCAGTTTAAAAAAAAAAAAAAAAAGGCAATAAAACAAGGAGTAAACCGAAACCTTCTTGTCAGAAACTAGAATCTACAAAAAACAGATGTGACTGGTCACTAGTCTGATGTCACTCAACCCACTACAAGTAATGGGGTTTTCTATGAGGTGTGAGGAAATTCTTTATCAAGAAAAATTCTGGATAGGAATCACAGAATCATAAAATGGTTTGGTTTATAAAAAGGACTTTGAAGGTTATCTAGTTCCAACCCTTTGCTGAGGGCAGGAACACCTTTCACTAGACCTGGTTATGCAGAGCCCCTTCCATCCTGGTCTTGAACACCTCCAAGACTGGGAAGTTCACAATCTCTCTGAGCAACATCTTCCAGTGCCTCTTCACCCTTATAGTAAAGCATTTCTTCCTAATATCTAAACCAAAACTTCATTTTAAGGTCACTCCCTCTTGTCCATCACTACATTCCCTTGTGAAAAGCCCCTCTTCCATCTTTCTTCTACACCTTCCTTCTTGCTTCCATCTTTCCTTTAAATCCTAGAAGTTGCTATAAGGTCTTCCCAGAGCTGTCTCTCCTTTAGGCTGAACAGTCCCAACCCTCTCCACATGTCTTCAAAGAAGAGCTGTTCCAGCCCTGTGACTAAACTTAGTGGCTTTTCTCTGCAGTCATTTCCACAGACCAGCACCTTTTTTTGTGTTGGGAAAGACTAGAGGTTGAGCTAACTTAGTAAACAAGGTTAATGTCATAGAATTAGGTATTTAATTGAGAAGTCATAAGGTTTAGCAGCATGCTTCATTCCATTACACCTGGTTACAGCTATTCCCCAGACAGCTGTTCATTCACATGCAAAAATGTGGTAACTGCTTCAAAAGTAGTATCTTCTCCTAAAGGAAAATGGTTCAATGGGGAAGTTTAGACAAAGGGAGCAATTTCTGGTAAACACTGAGATATTCAGCTTCCAGTTGCATCAAGTCAACTGTAAGACAAAAGAGAGTTTTCTTTCAGAAGCTCAAGCTGTCATCATGTATCAACATAAAGCAACTTGCATTGAATTCAGTGAAGCATTTAAACAAAAACTTCCTAAAAAATTTGTTGAGTTTCAATATCTTTTTGTGCAATGTACATGCTGTGTCTGTGCTGGCATTGCTTTAACTAACCCATTGACGCTGATGGAGTTTTTTGAACATTGAAACGTACACTTTCACACAACTGCCAGAAGAGCTAAAATATTAGCTGTGGAATTGGCAAATCATACTAATTTAAAACAGATTTGATTTAAGTGATTACATATTAAATTGTGCCTTTGGAGCCAGTTTTTCAAATACCTGTTAATTTCAGAAGTTTTCATGTCACAATTAAGCATCAGGATTAAAAACTGTTCTAAAAATGGTCACAACTGAAGAAATTAGATGACTACTTGTTCTTTGGTAACATTTCACCAAATATACTGCATATGCAAAATTCTTAACACAAATTTAAGAAAGCTAAAAAGTAATATATTTGGATCTGTCAAATTTTCAGAAGATTGTGCAGATATACCTCTCTTCTTGTGCAAATATGTCTATCCTTTCAATTCCACTCAATTACTTTGAGTGTAATTGTTCTTCATTTTATACCACAATATACAGTATAGTTAGTTCACTCTTGCCTAGCTCATTCAATCTTGTGCTTGTTAGCATCTGACTATTATCTTACTGTTGTCTCCATTACTAGACCTTCAATAAAAAAGATTTCAGAATTCACCATATCATTTTATATTCTTTTTTTCTTTTTCTTTTCCAATTAAATACAAAAAGAAATAACACAGTATTTGTCAGTCCAGCATAAGAATACAAACATAAAAGTAAATTTTATTTGTATTGCCATAAAGAAGAGATTTTAAATGTGAAGAACCATTCTACAGATGGTGAATGTCAGTACACAAATCACCACAGCTGTGTGCAATGTAGTTTTCCACTTCTGTGGACTATACCATTTTGAGTAAATGCCGGTTTATTAATACTAAATTTTTAAAAGTAATTTAACACTCTTTAAAAATGTAGGTGCTATATATTATCTTTTTTTAATACCATTTTTTTACTAGATACAGCTGGACACTAAATTAATGTTCAACAATCAGATGACTAAAACAGAAAATAATGTACAACAATTCATTTTTCTCTCAGTCTGTTGCTGGAGAGGCATAATGGAGCCTGAAGTACTTAGTACATTTTTGATGGACAATCAAGAGAATCAGAACAAAACCATGACCCTCCCAGATCTATATTAAAAAAA
>VZRN01005152.1:642515-677677 GCA_013397935.1 Dasyornis broadbenti
AAAAAAAAAAGGAAATTTTAATAAAATGCCTCCTTAAAACAAACAGGCCAGATCCAAAGACCTCTGAATTTCAAAGTAACTGTACGTGATATTAGTTTTATGTAATTGTGTGCAGAACAAAAAACCTGGAATAAAAATATTTTTCATCATGAAAAATAAGTACAGCCACATGCACAGCTCAAAGTGTTGTGAGAATTTCAAGTTAATTTTTAACAATTTTTTAAAAATAATTTCTTAATATATTCAGTGGATTCACTAATTTAAGACAATTTCCAAAGTGACTCCACATGGTCTGTGTTGTCAAACTCTTATTCATAAGTAGTTGTTGAATAATTCCTAGAGAGATTATTAATCAGTACAATTCCAAGTTTATAGTGACGATCTGCAAAAAAAACCTATACTTTGAAGACCTGTGGGAGTAGGATTTATTTGCACTTGTGTGTTGGTTTTATATGTTTCCATATATGCTGTATAAAGCAATCCTATGACACAGATTTCACTTTTTCCTTCCAAGTGCAAATATGGTATACATCCAATCTCAGCGGTTTTAGGTCAGGAGAGCTTCCAGTATTTAGAGAACAATGTAGCAACTCTATAAAACTGCAAAAAATAAAACTTTCTCCATGCAAAAATGTATAGTGAACTAAAAACAATTCTAATTTGTGTAGATTCATAAGAGGTTTCAAAGTACAGTATAGAGAAAGTCAAGACAGATATAAAAGTAAGTGCTCTCAAGTGTGTATTCAAGGCTTGCCAGTCCTATTGCAATTATGAGTTAATGTGTTGTCTTTATTTTTATGTACTCAGTCTTTGGTAGAAAGTGTAACATGGCGAATGCCTGGTTGAGTATAAAGTAACATGACTTCTTTACTCACTAAATCATGTTTGAGATTTTTTACGTAAAGAGACACTCCAGCAGGGGCTCTGTATGCATTGACATTTTATGCATCACTAATGTTAAAAATCACATTACTTCAATAACACACCTTATCCAAGGTTTTTAAAGCATAAATTAGTAGAGTGGCATGGAAATCATGATAAGGATTTGGTCCTGAAGACAAGCTAAGACAGAAGTTGAAGTAAAAACCAGGAATGATAAAACTATGATGTCCCAAAAATGTCGCTTCAACAAATGTGAAATATTTAATGGAAATATGTGGTTTTCCAAAACATTTTTTGATATTCAAGTTTCCTAGTGTTGTGGTTTCAGCTCTTATAATGTTAATTCATTTTGATCTTGACTATGGTGTTTTTTCAAAACATTTTGAAACTCAAAAATTTGTTATCAGACCTAAAATTCTAATATTTTTTTTCTCACACTTTTAATGAAAGAAATTTTGAACTAGTAGATTTTCCTACAGACTAGAAATTGAAGTTCTAGATTTTGGTCACTGCTGTCACTGCCAGCATCATCAGCATTATTTGCTCTGCAGTAAAATCTGAAACTCAGTGTAGTCTGAGATATCCGGTAAACTCAACACTAAAAAGTACAAGTGAAAAATACAAATGTGATGCCACTAAACATTTAATATCAAAACATAAATATGATAATTTAATGCATAATTTCTATAATTATCTGCACTTATCTTGACAGTGATCAGTTCTGTAGTTTCTTACAGTGACACTTTCACAAGTGTAGAATCATAGAATCATTAATGTTGGAAAAGACCTCTGAGATCGAGTCCAACCTTTGACTACACAAGACCTTTTACTGAACCAGACCTTTGACTGAACACTAAATGCCACATCCAGTAATTTCTAGAACACTTCCAGTGATGGTGACTCAAACACTTCCATGGACAGCCTGTTACAATATTTAGCCTCCTGTTCAGTGAAGAAATTCATCCTGATGTCCAGCCCCAATCTTCCCTGGTGCAGATTGAGGCCATTTCCTCTTGCCCTGTCGCTATTGCCTGGGAGAAGAAACTGACCCTCACCTGGCTGCAGCCTCCTCTTAGGTAATTGTAGAGAAGTAAAGGCCCCTCCTGAGCCTCCTTTTCTCCAGGCTAAGGAACCCCAGCTCCCTCAGCCACTCCTCACAGGACTTGTACTCCAGACTTCTCAAACCTTCGTTGCCCTTCTCTGGACACGCTCCAGCACCTCAGTGTATTTCTTGCAATGAGGGGCCCAGACCTGGACATAGTACTCGAGGTGCAGACTCAGCAATGCCAAATACAGGGGGTCATGTAAAGGTTTTCAGTTTTGCTCTGTGTGGGGTGTAATTCTTGAGACAATACCTTGGGTTCCACCAAATGTTAAATTTCAATGCAACGGCATGGCAGTTTTAACAAAGCAGGAAAGCGTCATATGACTGTCTGAAAGAGAAACACAAAACAAATCCCCAGAGCTAGAACTTCACAGATTCACAAAGATATTTGACACCTCTCCTCCCTCACCCCTGCTCTTCTATTTTGAACAACATTCATGTGTGCACAGTCTTGGAAAAATGATACTCAACAGAGTTCAGCAGCAGAGATGGTCTGTTGGGATTCAAAAGCTAACATTTTCTGGGACATTTAAGAGCCACTAATGTGTGCTTTAAGACTATCAGACACTTCCCTAAAGATTCATAGACCAAGTACAGTTAACCATGTGGAAAAGCACTGAAGTACTCTTGACTTCTGTGATTCCCATTGTTTCCATGCCAAGTGCAGTGTCAAGCCCTGTGGGAGCAGCCCTGCTCCCTTCAGCCTGAGTTGTCACTGCTCTCTGTATGCCTTATGTCACCAACCAGATTTCCTTAAACAAGACACCAAGAAGGTTAAAGCTGAATACAAACTACCAGAACAACTGAGGAAATAAATCTTCTAAATGAATGAACATTTGCCAATATCTGATTTATACAAATCTACTCCAAATCTTTGAAGTTTTTTTTTGTCTACTGGGAGATGAGGAACATTTGCAAGCTCATTTGGTTTTAGTATGAAAATATATGAATATCAATGGATTAATTAGGTCAGGAAAAGACATAATTTGTGACTAACAGGATGAAAACCCAAAGTGTTAAATATCAGCATTCCCAGACTACCAAATGATAAAACATAATGACCATCCAAGCTGCTCAATGAGTAAGCCTGAAATGAGAATTACTACTTTTTCAGTATCAGGTGGACCCACTCTGTTGATTTGCGAAGACCTAATTTACATATACCAAGCCAGTGTTGTTTATGTGTTTCCTTCCTATTTTAACAATTTTCTTGAAACCAACAGTTTGACAAAGACATTAAACAATTAAGCTATTTCTCCATTACATTTCCAATCAGCATGAGTCAACTGGAAATACATTAATATCTGTTCTAAACAGCAACTGAAGTCTCAGATTATTAAGTGAAAAGCTCATATTTCATTTTTTTCCTGATTCATTTATTGTCAAAACAAAAATTTTTCAGGGGGAGAAAAGCTGCTCATTTTATTCTTAATTTATGGACAAAGAAAAGTCAAATCAAATCCTGCTTTAAAATCTTAAGTCTTTAAGATAATATTGTCACTTTTAATGTTTCAAATTCACATTTACCATAACATTTATCAAGTTTAGTGCTTGCTGAAGCCCACACATGCTTTTCTACATTTTAGTTCTGCACATACGTATACCTGTCAATTTTCTAAGACATTTACACTATTCTGTTGATACTTGTACAATGTTATTGGAAAAACAATATAGGAAAGTGATGGGACTGCAGCAGTGCACTAAACAAGCTGTCACTGGCAGTGATACTGAAATAATGCACAGGATGAACTTTTAAGTTGGATTCTGTGAGGTTTTCTTTCCAGGATAGAATGTATGACCTGTAAAAGAGTGAACAGATGACATACCAGGAAACATCCAGTCTACGAAACAAAGAGCCAGGGCCCTTTCAACTCTGCCTTAGTTCTCAAGCTTCCAACAATAGTTTCACCAAGCTGGGTTGTCACACAACTGGTAGATCACTACTTTGTGTGGTCAGCAAGTTTTTGCAGTAAAACTGCTTCTGAATATAAAGAATATATAAGCATTAGCACTTCTATAAACTCTGTATTCTCCAAATATTTCTTTCTTTTTGGCTTGGTTTTGGTTTTGTTATTTGTTTCGGGTTTTTAATGTATTGTTTTGTGGGGGTGGTGGTGGTGGTGGTGTTGTTTTGGTTTTGGGTTGGTATTTTGTTCCATAGACTATAGCCTTTCCATAAAATATATTATCTCATGTATCAACTTCTGTGACTAACTTTTGATCACTTCTTTCTTAGACATTGAAAGGTTATCTAACTAAAAGGCAACAACGTTAAACTCACAGTCTGGTAAGAATCAGAAAAAAACAAAAATGTTGATTGGTGCAGGAATCCGTGAAACAGAGCAAGCCAAACCAGCTATTCAAAGAGTATCAAAGGAAACCAATTGTTCCTGGTGAAAAATCCATCAGGATACATCAACAAGATAAACTGGAGTCAGAAGGCCACACAAACCCAAGGGAGATTATTGCCTAAATGTGAATAAGAGTTATTATGAGATCCAGGAAGAAGGGAATTTCAGGATTGTATAAAACTTACAGGATATTTAGAGAAGGACTAATGGCAGAGTGGAGGGAGAGAGGCGTGATCAAGGTGGATAAGGGAGGAACATGATTCAGGAAAAATACATAAAAGTCAATAAAAAAGGGCCAGTGGTGTGTAAGCAGGTTACTGATCAGTATGCTTGTCTGACTGACCCCTAGTCCTGACCACCTCAATTTGTTCTTTCTTCTTAAACTCTGTTACTGATGATTATCCATGTGAGTGTTCTCTTTGCTCCACATAAGTGTGTGTTTAATGATCTACTAGGGAATTTCAGGCTACTTTGTGGTCTTGCACCTGCAAAACCCTGAACCTCTGGCTATGGTAGGTTCTCAACAGTTTAGTGACAGCACTGGCATGAGAACCACATCTCTTTCCATCTTCCTTTATTTCTTATCTTGGCAAATTTAGAGAGAATGGAGAGAATCAGGCCTCGTGCACAATAAAGTAGATTGTAGTAATTTCACTACTGGCATTGATGCATGCCAGCAGCTATACAGATCCTTCTAGTAAGTCTTTGTGAATATGAACTTGTATCAACATCCCTTGTGCAACAAGTGATCTGTATGCCAGCTGTTCAAGTGGGAAAATTATTATGAAGAGTGTGGAGGTCTGTGGAGCAGCAACTGGAGGAAACCAAGGACTAGGGATCCAGCTATAGAAGACACCAGTGTTCTTCGTGTGTATATATTCCATTTACTCCATTTATTCATAATTCTGACCCACAGGAGGTGAAAAGCAAGACTGGGACGTGTGTTGTGCATGGTTATGCCAGTGCAGTTTGTGCTCATGTGGACCAGGCACTGGTGTCCATCTGGATGTTTCTGTGTGGCTGTTTGAGGTACTCTGTGTGTGCAGTGCACCAGCCTATATGTCACTGGGCAGGTATGGAGAGCAGCTTCCCAACATTGCTACTGGGTGGACCTGAGGGCACAGAACTGGACCATCTTCCCGTCTATTGGACCGAGGAGGCACCACTGGCTCTAAAAGCACACCAAAGCCAGTGACAGGAGGCTGGGGAGGAAAAAATTCTTGGGCCCCAAAGTCCACTAGGTGAAGCAACTTTTAACAGAATTTATATTTGTTATAAAGGTCATTGTCATCTCCATCATCAAGTCCAAATTTTCTTTACCTATAAAATCTATATTCAGGAGCCTGCAAAAATTATTACAATAAACTTCCTTTACATAGGACAGATTAACAAAATCATTGCAGCAGTAAATGAAGCAAAAGACAAGTGACACAGACTTCTCCTGGCATTAAAGGTATAATTGAAATGAATTTTGCATGCTCCAATGAGTTGATGAACTGGCTGCTCATCTTCTAACCATGCGAAGCTAAAACAATTTTTGTTCAGTTTCAACCTCCTGTGCCATTTGGCTCCCTCAATTTGCGCAAATGAGCAAGAATACTGTAAACATATGCTTTGTACACTTCCTAAGCGAGCTGTTTTCAATTTTTCTTTCTTGGAGAGACTGCCAATTTGAATGCGAATGATTTAGAATGATATAGCTGAGCTGGGATTAGTGAGGTTCAAGTGGTTCAGTCTGAAAAGGTGATTCAAGAGAGCTAAACAGCTGCACAGGTTGTTCAGTTTGGACCCATGCAAGACAAGCTCTATCATGAAACAGTAAAATACTGATCTGGTAGCATTCCTTACTGTGCTGTAATACTTAATTGAAGGAAAAAACCTTTTTGGAAGAAAACCTACTTAAAGGTTATAAAGCAATGAAATCCAACTGTAATTTGAATAAAAATTCCTTTGAGCAGTAAGTTTTCCCTCATCTGATATGACTTTAGTATAAGATAAAGCATCACACACACTGTCACAGGCCTCATAGTGCGACAGTGAAAGGCTTCCATGCTCAAGTAATAGCCATTTCTTTTGAAGAAAGGGCAAGGCTAAATATGTGATTGAAACAGGCAATTGAGTTATAAATTTTCCAGTCTTCAAGTTAGCAGAAAATTAATTATATTTTATTATTAAACATTAATATATCTGATACTTAATATAATTCTGCTCCTGAAAGAATCAAGTGACAATAATCAAATAAGAAAGCAGAAAGAAAGACGCATCATGGTGGTAGAACAGAAGTTTCACGTCTAATAATACTACTAATAATAAAATTCTCCCTTTGGCCATAGTTTCTATGACAAGCTAAGCTGATTCCAGTCATCCTTTGAAAAGCAAATAGAAGACTGAACAACATTTTATAGATGCTAGTGCTAAGTTGCTCAGAGCCTGAAAAATAGATCAAAACTGGCAGGCTATATTTGTCTCAGTTTCTATGCCAAATATTTTTGAAGCCGAGCTTCTCAATGATTACGAGGATACTTTGCTCATTCTCAGTGGTCTATACCAGATTTAACACTGCTATGAGATAAAATTCAAACTCAGCTTTGGATAAAATAAACTTTTAATTTCTTATGTTAATTTTCTGTCTGAAAGCTCATCATTCTTTCCTGTAAGAGATGTGGTATTTATTGATCCTTGACCAGATAAGGAATATAGCAAAATCAGTATAACTGGTATTTTGTCAATAAGCATGTGAAACAAGAAAAGCTGTTACTTGGAAAAAAACATACTCTGACCCTTTTGAAGACTCAAGACATTCAGCTGAGATGAAAGTTTGGTTCTGTTGCTGTGTCAACAGCTCCCTAGCATGGCACAACCAATAGCTGAGCTGTCCAAGACAGACACAACAGATGGATAATGTCAGGAATTAGTGAAAACTCGACAATGGCTATCTATAAGCTTTTTGAAGCTAGATTTTAACATGAAAAGAGGTAACTGTTCGTCAGTGGCTATAGACACACAAGTTTACCTTCTTTAAAAATTAAAAAAATTTCTTAATGCAACAATTATCTGTTTATTAGTCTTGAAGTTGACTTAGAATGGGAAATGGAAGGACTCTGTGTTAACATTACAGAATATTGGTCTTAGCATTTGTGAGTTTTATTTTAATCAAAAGGAAAACTGATACCTTTTTTTTCTTCCTGCCTAATGAGTAGCTTGAAACATTTCCTTCTTGAACAAGTTTTCAGGTGAAGCGTTCTAGTCACAGTGTACTGCCAAACAGGCTGCACTGCTGCCTCTAAGTTTGACTGTAGTTCTTACTGTGCTGTCCAGCATCATTTTGCCCCAGAACCTTGGCTGCCATTATTTTTCCTCTGTAATTTAACAGACTGGAAAAAACAGGACAACCTACTGACTGATCTACACACGGCTAGTTTAGCACTTGAATGCTGTATAAAAATACTTAATACATATATAACCCTGTAGAATTTCAGAATGCTTTATTAATATAATTTAACTGCTTTTCAACTCTCCTTAAAAAAATATATCACAAGTAAACAGTGTTTGAGCTATTTAAGCAAAGAAAATAAATATTCTCCTGTATAAATAAGTATATATGATGTTTACAAAATCACTTTAGACCTCATGTTAGGCACTTATGTAAAGTGGTTCTAATAATGAAATCTTAATAGAAAAAGAAACTGTCCTTTAATCTGAGGTGAACTGGATATTTTTAACTGTGTAACTCTTCAAGCAAAAGCTTGAAGCTTCCAAATCCAAAAACATAAGCTAGCTATGACTACTGTATAATATCAGAAATCTTCATCAATGTTATAAAATTCTCTAGACAATCAGTTTCAATTGTGAGCAGTAGAAGAGGACTTTACATTCTCTTTAGATAAGACAGGCTCACTATGGGAAAGAAGAAAGGTTATCCTAAAACAGAAAAAATATTAGTGAGAGTCAGTATTTATATTTTCAAGGCAAACAAATGAGGGCAAAAGAGATGCGAATGTACTATTAGTGACTTTGCTTAGATGAAGTAAAAGGAAAATTGTTTCACAGTCAGACTGTGTTGAAGTTAATTATACAGAAATAAGTCCACTAAAAAACTGCCAGTTGGATTATGAAAATTCTGGGTAATTTGACTGAAAAGGGAAAAGTATATTAAAATATCTATCTCCAGCTCTAAGCAAGGATAGACCTCGCAAGTGTTTAGTTTTGTGTATTGTCACACTCTTCCATCCTGCTCACTGGAGGGATTCCCAGAATATGTTTATATACAACACTTTACTGTTGTTTATGAATATAGTGATGCTATAAATAAAATCTTTTTTAATATTTATGCTGTCATTAGTTTTGCTTCTTATCAATATGATCTGTCTTATAGGTAGCAGAAAGAAAATAATTGGTTCCCAAATTAAAAGTGGTAATGCTGAATCAATAACTAGATTTGAAAGTTACAGATCATTTGTGATTCCTTTCAATGAAAGGTTCTGAATACTCAGCACATACAAAGATCATGACATCTGAATAATAAAAATGTGGATTTGAGAATGTAGTTCCTACTTTTAGGAAATTATGTGTACTAAAACCTATATATATATATATATATATGTATTTATTTTGTTGACCAGATTAAAAGGAAGATATATACATCTATGGAAGTAAATATTAACAAAAAGTCATGTAATATTAGGTATTTAAAGCTTTTTGGGGGTTTTGTTGTGTTGGTTTTTTTTTTCCCCCAACACACCACTTTTAAAATGTGCTTTTAATAGTGGTTTATGCAGCTTTAAATATTAAGTCTAATTTCTAACATAGATAGGTTTTAAATTGTAAAACAAAGTCTAAAATAAAAACCTGCATCATTCTTATTAAAGTGCAATTCCAGGGATTTCTCAGTGTACTTCCTTTTGTCCTAGATTTCTTCCTACATTGGACAGGTGAATTCCTTTCCCTTGGCTTTCTTGGTGAGGCTGATAAGAAAGATACCAATTAGCTCCTGTCCAATGTTCTTACAATAACCACCACAGTTCAACTGGTTCTGACAGCCTGATGTGCCCTCATGAGATGGGAATTTTTCGTTACTGTGTGTAGATGAAAAATCTGTGACTTTTAGTGAGCACAGGAATACCTTGTCCATATTTCCCAAAGTTTGAGATGTACCATATAATTTGAAGGAGGTCTGGGACAGGAGGGCAGTTCTTGCTTTCCACTCTTTGCCTGTTTTGCTGCAATGATGAATGATACGATATGAGCAAGGACATGGCAGTATTTGCAGGTGTTTCAAGAGGTTTTTCACATTGACAGAATGAGCAAGAATGCTTTTACAGATAACAGGATATAGCTAGTAACATTTTTTTTAAGCAGGCACTGACAGTGATGTGTGCATTTGCTTGGAAGAATTTCACTACTGAGGCAGATATTCTGGCTGTTTCCTGTGTTATTGTATTCCTGTCTTAAACAGTGTTCTTGGAAAAAATATGTCCTAACCAGAGCTTCCTTGGAAAACTAAGTACCAAAGTGCAACTGATTGGGTGGTTTAAAAGCATTTCCAATTTGAATTTCATCCTAGAAACAACCCTCAAACTAAAAAAAAACAAAAAACAAAAAACAAAAAAAACAAAACAAAAAAAAAAAAAAAAAACCAAACCAAGCCAAAACACAGAGTCTTCAAGTTATATCATTTCCTTTTCACAAGGATCTTCCTTTCTAAGAACTGCATGCAGCATAAAATTTTACTGTTTCACAGGCAGTTTATTTTGTAGCTTTATTCAGCTGCCTCAGACTGCTGAAACTGAAACTTCATGTTGGAATTTGTTACCCTGCTATTGTAGATTATTGATTGCCTGCCTGATGTGTGAATACTGAAGCAAAAAACTCCTAACAGAATCCTTTTGTCCTTTTTGTTGCTGTCCTCTTTTCTGTCCATCGAGAGGCTTATCCTGTGTTTCTCCATGCAGGCTTTTTAGGAAACTTTACCATCATTTGTTTCTAGTGCAAAAAAATACTCCTGTCACATTTGAGAGGAAAGAACTTGTGAAAGGTGTTACAGAGGTGTCTGTGTTTCAATGATTTAGCTGCTGTCTTCTCTGGAAGGTAAAAGCCTAAACTTAAAGCAGAAGTCATGATTTTCCCCACATTTTATTCTGACAAAATACTGTTGTCTTACAACAACTTTAATCAGAAACATTTATGAATAATAAATGGTGGTAGACTGGATTTTGCCATTCCAGATAATAAACATCAGTTAATTCCAAGAAAAAATATATACTATAAAACAAGAAATATACACATGAAAATGAATCCTCTATGTGTTAGTATGTGTCCATATATAGATATATATTATATTGCATGTAATTGAAGATATTTTGAGATACATTACTTAGAAAATTTGTGTATGAAAACTATGTCAGGACCAGTGCAAGTTGTATAGAAGTGCTGTAAAGCCAAAACCAGTAGGTTTAGAATTATGAAAGAGATGTGTTTTATCATGAGCAAGGTAGGAAAATAACATTCCCTATTTGATACCTAGTATATGACAAATTAATGCTAGCACAATAAACTCCACTGAGAAAGGAAAACAAAGACAGATGTCAAATAAGGCTTCTGTGTCCTTAAACCAAACCACTGCCTAGATCTCTCCCACTTCCAAGAAAGCTGTGCTCTGTTTGGGTTGCACTTTGCAGCAATATCTCCCATGCAGTAAGCAGAAGGACTTGACAACCTACCCCAGGAACCAAAATACCTTGCTTCAGTTCATTGCTGACAGCTTCATGTCTAAGATAGGAACAAGACAGTACTACCCGCATAGGAAAGTTAAATGAGAAAAAAATTTGTAGAAGAAATGGAGATGAAAGGGTACTCGAATGGCATGAAACCTAAGAAATTCTTGCAGATGAAGTCACAAGTACATGAAGAAAACTATTCTGTAGTTCATTTTATGTACTTCGGTCTTATATACTGTAGATGTAAGTATAAATGGTCAAGGGCTAGTGAGAATGGGAGACCCAAATTCTCAAAGCAGCTTGACCAACAAGTCACTTCTTTTAATGCCAAGGCATAGCCTAAAGAAAGAGGTACAATAACACTGAGGAAGTAAGGTACAGATAGCCCTTAAATCTGTGTTTCTTCAGCATCTGCCTTTACTTAGGCTGATTGAAAATTATGCAGTGGGTTCACAAAAACTGGCAGATTTTAATTAATTGAAAGAAATAATAGCTGTAGTACTTGGTATCTTTTACAGTCATGGTCACAGTTAACACCTGTGTTGCTTAAAAACAAGTTTTCATTTTTTACCACCAGGAAAATGCACTTTAAAGACCAAGGCAATAAAACATGCTACAAAAATTTCCCACCTAATGCATAGGAGTGAGCATTTAGATCTTCAGCTTGTAGACATTTTGAAAATATTATTTTTTATTAAATGAGATGTAGCACTGGTGGTGGTTTTATAGCTAAAAAGCCTTGCAAATATCTGAACCCTGGAAAACTTTGGATAATATACTGTGGAGAAATGAAGTGCTCTAACTCCTTGTAGGTAGTTTTGTGTTTCTGGTCAGAGGTCAAAAACAATGTCTGTTTAACATCTCAAACCTTGATCAATTCTATGTTAGGAGAAATGTGGCAACAAGGTGTTGGGATATGGGAAGTGGTATGGCCACAGCTTGAAAGATGTAGGAAGCATCACTCAGCGTCCCTGTACTTGTGAATTAAGTCCAGGTGTTATGTGTATGTTACTGTACATTGCTTCAAAATCTGAAAGGCAATCTTTATTTGGTTTCTCATTACTAAAAGTGGGACTGAACTTTGAAATATTTTATCTTTGAAGGTTATATTGTATTTCTAAATTGGACTTATTTAGGTTATGAATTTTGTGTCCCAAGTATTAGAAATTATATTTTGAAAGAATTTCAGCCACAGCTGAATGCTTAAGCTGTCCATTGCATATTGTGCAGCTCAAATGGGAACAAGCACAAATCTTGAAAATGGCAAATATGAATTCTGATGCCTATAATTTGAGATTGCGTAGTGACCAGCAGCTGAAATTCTGTTCCATTATCAAGATCTCAATATTCCTATTGAATGGAGGCAATGGGTCTTACTTTAAAGACACTACGTCTTTTTAGGACCAGGCTTCCTCTACCTTTTTTTACTTCTTAAAGAGACGAATCTTAGAGATTGGTTTATACAGGTTTGATGGCATGCATGAGACAAGTATCTGTGACAGGCAGCAGAGAAGTATTTCTAAAACCTTTTTGACTTGATAGCAGAAAGAGATTAAGTGGAAGTTTGCAGTAACAGAGAATTATATCCCAAGAGATTAAAATAAAAAGGAGGGAATTGGTGACTAAATAACTGAAAAAATAAGAAAAAAAAATTATTACTTAAAGAAAACGTTACTGAACTGAACTTTAGCTGCAAAGCTGTATTAATGGCCTGTGTGTGGGGGACTAAACAAATAATGATTACATCATAGGTTTTCCATTCTACAGATAAACATTTTTGACATTTGAAGGGCAAATTTTTGAGACAGGAACTTACAACTCCATGTTTCTTTGTTTGAGGATAATGAGAACAAAGTGACATTTTAGAAAAAAGGAAACATTTTTTGGCAAGAAAAAAATCTAGAAAATTTCCCTGACTGAGAAATTTACATTTAACTATTATTATGATTATTAACTATGAAATAATTACTTTACAGTCAAAATTAGTTGCTAAATAGTAACATTCACTTATCTGTTCATTTTAAGAGGTCATAGTTTTGTATTAAAACCATAGTTGCTTGCAGTATTTGTATTTTTCATTTCATAGTGATTTAATTATTTGTATTCTGTTAAGAACAAAAAAGTTTCCCCCAAAATCAGTCAGCAACACAGGGTTCCTAGGATCTGGATATTCATAAAATCTTTGCTTCATACACTGTTGAACTCAGAGCCTAAATTTTATGGGTAATATCCCTGTCTCAAAGGTTATAGCCTTGAATTGAAGACAGACACATTTTTGAAGATCTTATAAACAAAATATTGCATAGCTGACAATTTGCTGTGAGTTTGAATTTGAATTCAGCACCTTCAACTTAAGAACTTCTTCCTCTTAAGGGCTTAGAACCATTCAAACATTGTGATAGCAGCATTATTATGCATTAAATATCCACATTTTCCCAGCATATGGAAAAGGTCATATTAGCTCAAAATTATTTTCTGATTAGACCACCTGAGAACTTTGAATAGAAATGTAAGTAAAGGAAAACCAGATTAGACAGGACTTGAGATATGTTCCCATTCACGCAATTTAGTCTGTCTAGCCTGATTGTCACCCAGGCTGCTTTTATATAAAGAGAAAACCAGAAATGGATCTCGAAAGGGAAATTCATTCAAACCTAATGGATAGGTTTTGTTATCTTGAATGAATTCCCAAGACAGACAAGAGTAATTGCCCCTTGGAAACACTTTTAGTTTACTAGAAAGGTAGTTCATGTGGTTAGTTTACAACAGACACGTTTGAAGATTTCCTTTATAAATTCACTTTTAGATGGTTCATAAAGAGAATCTTAACACTGCTACACTGCTGTGACACTGCTACACTGTCCAACTATACTTTAGTTATATTTATAAATAATTGATTTGGAATACACTGTTAAGTATGTTTGCCTTCTCTCTTTAAACTTGGCTCAGTAATTCTTGATTTGTTTTTCTCCCAAAGAAGGATTTCTATAAAATTTCTCTTTTTTTGGTCCATTTTAATAAAAATCTGAATAATAATGGTCTTATTTCTCTAAGGCTTTTGATCCTTCCATTAAAATAAAAAATTTATTATGTTTGGTAAAGGAAAAAAAGTAAAATTATTTAGATGTGTTTTCTGATATTTATTGTTAATAGGAAAAGAAGATCTATAATTTCTAACACTTTCAGAACTGCATAGACTTGACACTAGAAACACCAAGAAATATTTTCTTTTCAATCCACAGATTATGGGAACAGGCAGTTATATATTTAGTAAATCTCTTGAATTCCACTTCAATCAATTCATTTTCCAATTTCTGTTTCTATGAGAACCATTTTCTATGCATTCTTAGCTCCAAAAACAATTATTTGATTCTTCAGATCTTCAATGTGGATTATTTCTTCAAAATAAAGCCAATTAAAGCATTCTGATTGGGTATTTTCAATTTCTTATTATGACATTGAACCACAAAGCCCATAATGTAATAAGATAGGTAATGCATTTGGGACTATTTTCTAGTCTTTCCCCAAAGAGGTTGCCGGATACTTTCAGTGTAACAGCATAAAATATAAATGAAGTCATTTATGAACTGCTGTAACTCAAATCCTGTTCCAGGCCAGTGCTGAAAATGAGACCTAGTCTCATGTTTTCCTCATATTGGGGAACATAAATAACATTGTTTTCTAGCACATGGGCAAAATATTACTAAGTTCAAAAGAAAAAATAAAGGAGAAAAAAGTATTGAACTATTTGTAATGGTTATATTAAAATACAAAATCATCCTGAATGTCTCTTCTCTCAAACAGCCTATGGCTGTTTACAGTAACTACATAATACAAAACTGAAAATTGTGCTCTCTCGGAGAAGATAGTCTGAACTTAGGCTAGATAAATCATGAATGCTACATAGTACAGATACCAAATTTTGTACAGAAGGATTTATACTGAGATGCAGAAAAGCAGAAAGAGGTAGTTGGACCTTGTTTCGAACCATACATCGGGTAGACATTCAGAATCATTATATAACTTTTTATTTTGATCCTATTTTTGTGGACATCTAAGCACAGTCCTCATTTGAAGGTGAATCAGAAGGGGTCCCAAATTCAGAAATAATCTTGGCATTCAGAGCTTCAATTAAGAGTTATATTTAATACAGTAGTTCTTGTTCTAATTTATATTGAAGATAGTATCTGCCTCTCAGTGCACTGTAAGATAAAGTCATCCTTTGTTTTGGTTTCTTTCCCTGTATTTTATTTACTTTTACCTTAGATTTGCAGAAAGTCTTTGACATTGCACAGTCTACTATTAGTCTGATAGCTTAAAATGATAGTTTCGATAAAGTTACCATTCCAACCCAAAAAATCCAAAAAGTCTTACACTTCAGTGTACACTTACAGTTCAGTTCACAAATCTGCTGTGGTCATCATTTTACAGGAAGAATGGCAATAGAAAGTATTCTTCAAATAATGGAATATTGGTCCAGTTTAGACTGGACCTTTGGAAGTCTTCCAGTCCACTATCTGTTCAGAGCAGGACTATCTGCTAAGTCAAACATATGAAAATAGATCAGGTTGCATTGAGTCTTTCCAGTACAGTTGTGAAGATCTCCAAACATGGACACTCCACAACCTCTCTGAGTAACATGCGCCAGTGTGTTACCACACTTGTGAGGAAGAAATATTCTCTTTTTCTTTTATGTAACCTGAATTTCCTTTGTTGCATTATGTGGCCATTGCTTCTCGTGTTTTTGATGAGGACCACCAAGTAAAGTCTTTTCTTTATCCTCCGGTTAGTCAAGTGAAGACAGACATTAGATCTCCACTTAATCTGTACTTCAGCCTGAACAAATTCCATTTATGTATCAGATGCTCTGACCCCTGAAACATCTTGATGGCCTTCCACTGACTTACTCTAGTCTGTCAACATCTTACTTGTACTGACAATCCTAAAATTTTATATGATGTTCTAAATTTGGTCCCTAAGTGTCAAAGAAGGAATAATCACTTATTTTGACCTACTGACTATGGTCTTGAGGTTAGCCTTCACTGGTGCGAGGGTGCATTGCTGATCTATGCACAAGTTTTGTCTACTGAGACTACTATGTCCTTTATGTAAAACTTTCCTACCAGTCAGCCCCAAGCATGCACTGTTGTATAGAGTAACTCTGCCTCTGGTGAAACAATGCATTTGTTTTTGCTAAGTTGTGTGAGCTCATCTTAATGTCACCCATGAACCTGCTGAGGATGCAGTCTATCCTACTGTCCAAGTTGCTAATGATGATTTCAAATAGTATTGATGCCACCATAGTTTCTATGAGAAATGTCCTGGTAACTGGATACCTGTCCAAATTTGAACCCTTAACCTCTGCCATTAGCTGAATCATCCAGACATCTCCCCCACAGCTAAGAGACCAACCATACAGATCATATCACTTCAGTTTGAGCACTCCTGTGTCTCTGTCAAATGAAAAGAGGAGATTTCCTTGACCCTTATTGCTTGATTTGTTTGTCAGTCCCCAGGAAAGCCAAGACCCTTGTGCCAACCCGTCTGTCAGAGTCCTGTTAGGGGGATCTTTCACTGAGCAGTCCTGCTGGATCAGAGGGCAGCTCGACTGGCTTGATCAGGAACACACACCAACAGCATAAGGGAGACCCCTCAGTGGGTCTTTCACTTTATTCGATTATGTTACCACTGCTAGTGACAGCCACTTATGAAGGACTCACTCTGACAGTTTACAGAATAACACTCTATTAATACAAAATTGTAACAGGTTAAGGTTAGAGGACTGTCAGTGATAGCATCTGACTGCAAAAACCTATTCAAAGCAATGCACAGACAAGCTCTAATCCCCAGTCAAAATATCCAGCATGCATAAACTATGGTTCATCTCCAGTAGCTGTATGGAGAAGACAGTTTTAGCCTGCCAACTGATCCCAGCAGTTACAGTGGAGCCTTGCCTAACTTCTCCCCATTCTCTACCTATTTTTATGCCATTTCTCCATGCTTGGGTGGAACATGGGTGACTTTAGTAATGAATACCATTGTCACTGATTGGTGTAATTCTTGTATCACGTGATTACTCATTTCACTTTAAAAAATACAGTCAAAAATATACAGAGCACATGCCCAGTGAGGGGTGGGTAACTTTGGGGTGGAGGTGTGAGTTACTATTACAAATAGGCTACAATGAACCAAGTTCATCCAAAGAGAATGATTTTGCCACAGCAGTTGGCTCAGCAGCAGGACATCTCCTGTCTCCCTTGGCTGACAGGTGCTGTGCAGTTTCTCAGCTGCAAAGTGGCATCGAGTTCCCCTCCCTGCAAGGATTGCAACAGAGCCTGGCTGAGGTGTCTCCACTTCACTCCACCCTCCATTCCATCCCATCCCCCTTAGCAGGTGTTATGGTTGGAGGTTGTGGGTGTGGGGAATCACAGTGGAACAGTATTCAAGCACGCCAACGGTGTTCCATCCAGGAAGTAGCAAGTGTATTTTACTCTGTAATTTTCATACCATTATAACTTCTCTTAGGATGTGAATATAACCTCTCAGTTTCCTCTAATTTTACCCCTAGCCATCTTTCCACAGTCTCTTAATCAGTAGTATCTTATCCAAAAAAACTCACACAGGAGGAAGTTTGGGTTTTTATCTGAAAGGAGTATTTGGTCAGTCACTGAATGAATTAGAATACAACTTTGCTGTAATGCAATCCCTTGAATATGTGATAAAAGAAAAGCAGAACTGTTTAACATGTGATAGTAATAGTCTTCTATTTCTTTCTCTGTCTATCCATTTGGCTTTCAAAAGAAAATACATGAGGCACACTTAAAGCAAATGGGGCACCATGATTAATAAGGACATCATACAGAGACACATAAAACTGCCCTGTCTCCTTCATCTGTTCTTTTGGTGCAGTGATTAACCTTTGCGTTTATGAGTATTTTTGCACTTGTCTCAGATAAAATATTTTATGACTTCTTACCTCCCAGGCAACTTGGATTAAACTTATCAGGTCTGGGAAGATAGTGGCCCATAATGACTGTTCCCTCGGAAATCATATCTACCTCCTTACCACATTATCAGAACATTTTTTGTGCAAAACAGATGGAAACATCAAGACAAGAGACAAGACAACTTGTTAAGGTCACATTCCACCTTCCTATACATCATTCATGCTTAATTGATTCCCAACCCTTCCTAGAGATAAATTGCCATACATTATGAGAGCTGAGAATATGAAAAGCTCATTTTCTTTTTCCCATTAATTCTCATTTGGAAAGGATTTTGTCTTTGCTAAAGTTGCTTTGACAGTCTGCTTGCTAATGACTGATCACTGCCTATCAACAAAGAAATAACGCAGAAGCAAGCAGATTTATCTTTTGGCAAAATTATCTCTCTCTGATACACTATTTTGGGTATTCCGCTCTTAGTGTCAAAAAAAAGAATTAAAAAGTAACAAACAAAACAAAACACACAAACAACTCTATCCCCTCCCCCCCCAAAAAAAACAACAAAAGCAGAGAAACCAAAGAGATTCAAAATGAGCGACAAGACAGAACCCAGAAGATTGCACAAGTGAGCAGTTTAAAATATTCTTAGAAAAACTCTTATCACTGTTTGATGAAAGTTGCTTAGCTTCCCCCTCACACCTACCTGACATCTCCCGTTCAACATTGTACAAAGGGGAAGTCAATCATTTTTATGTATGTCTCCTGAACAGGGTGGATGAAAAATTGAATATCAAACCTGAACATGCTCTAGACCTCCTAATCATTTAGAGACATTGGAGGAACATCAGGAAAAAAAAAAGAGCAAGTTCTGAACATTGTTACCAAAGATCTTGAACATTTCTCTCTTTTCTGAATATGGTTTTTCTTCTTATTTTCAAACAAATGTAATGTTTAGGAGCTACTGCCTATAAAGCCATTAATATACTGATAAAGCAATAGCCACATCAGGGTGGAATGCTAGCTTCAGTCTGCACACAGAATTGCAAAGTTATCTTCAAGGATTTCAAAGCCTAAGATTCTTCTAGTTGCAACATTCAAAACTATAAATATTAACCCAAAAAATTCAGGTAGCAGCCCAGACAGAATATCTGATTTGTAATCCATACTAGGATAATAAAATTGTCTGTATACAATTCTTGGAGGTCAAAAACTGGTGTCTGGAAGTGAATTACTCAGTCCGCTGCTCTGCTCTAGCTCTTCTGCTCGAGCTGTAAGAAAATAAGTGGCTAGAAATCTCTACTGGCTTTATAGTGCTTCAGTTTACATAAAACACAGAAAAGCACTGAAAGTGCTCCTGGTCTTTATAAGACTGTCAGGTTCTATTCAATAGAAATCATGAGTATGCTAAATTTGAAAATGTTCCCACATATGAAAGGTCCTGCATCCCAATTTGCCACCAGCTACATTTTGAATTTTTGGGCCTTGAACTATCATTTCAAACCATCCTTGTGTTTTCAAATTGTACATTAAAAATTGCATCAGTGCATTAGAATATACCAAAGATCACACATGAGGATCACTCCCTCTCTTGTGCATTTCCTCTTTTGGAACAGAAACCAGATGTTCTTTGGTGGGGTAATTTGGAAGTAGAATGAAGTGAAGACAGGGATCTTTTTTGGTAACTGTTACTAACACCTGCTTAATTTCCTTCAGCAGTCTCAGGATACTTTCATGTGCACTAAAAAGAAGGGGAGAGGACAAGGAGGAAAACCAGGGGCTCTGTTAGCTCTATACATTTCAGAGAGCAGCTTCACACACCAGTTTGCTGTGGAGAGAAGTATCATCTTTGTACTTCTGTTTCTGGCACAAATATAAAGTATAATCTGTGAAATGCCTCCTTGCATTTTCCCTAGAGCACAGCCATTTAGATGTAAACTCTTACAGCTTCATCGCAAGACACTTCATGCAGAGGAACTGTCAGGTCAGAAGAGGAGAAAAAAATGAAACAGATTAATTCCCTTTGCAGTTTCTCGGTGGGAGAGCTCTGCTGAAATGCTAGTCCAGCTCTACTGGTTTCTGCATCAACAGATGGCAGACAACATTCCTTGTGTTTGCGTCCCATTTGGTAAATCACAGGTCACATCTGGTCTGGCCTCTGTTCTTTCGGAACAGATGGAAGTACACATTCGTTATCGATTGCAACAAGGCGATGGCGAGATGATGGAGAGGAGTGTATGTGGTGAGGAGAAGGAAGGTGAGAAGGAGTTAGAAATAGAAAAGGCTAAATGAAAGAAGGTTTTAAAAAGGAGAGAAGAATTTAAAATGTCCAGTACCAACAAATCACACAATTGCTGATAACCAAATATGGCAAAGCAGCATTATATAGGTAAATGGCTATTAAAAATTATTTCAAGATGTAATGTGTTAGAAATTGTTTATGTGGTCTCCTACCCAAGGCTATTAAATGACAAAATAAAAACCTGTTTTCAGTCATAATCTCTTTCCACACAAGATATAAAATGAAAATCAGAAAACACACAGAGAAATGCTCTAAGACACTGTCAATCAGAAACTGCGTTTTAGGCAGAGAAAACAATAGAATCTCTTTTCCCTTGTCATCTCATACATAAATATATCAAAACTTTTTCAATATTCTCAACTTTCTTCTAAAAATTGTGCTATTTCTGATTTTATTGTCTTTTAATTGGCTTATGAAAGCATGCGAATTTTTCAACTTTTATTGCTACTGTTAAGCAATCATAACTACATGCAAAAATAAATATTCTAATGATTTTAAGTAAATATTTTAAGTAGCATTTTTAGTTATAATTTGATTTTTAAATTAAAAAATCCTCAAAATCATAATATATTTGACTTTCAAAAATTGTAAATAACATAAAGCTTAAAAGTAAATTTGCTATCATAGCCTAAAAACCACACAGAATAAACTTTTATAAATACAAAAAACTCCTGTTAGTAGGTAAATGTAGACATGAAGCACAAACTTTGTAAATGTGCACACAAAATACAGATAATGTTGATCCTTAGGCTAGGTGCAAACTCATTTCACATTTGCCAAATACTACCATACTAAAATAAACACACTTTTTGGTGTCAAAAAGAGAGGTAGGCATGAATAACTTGGCACAAAACATTCTTATTCAGACATTCCAACTCTCTAATTTGAGTTATATGTGAAAAGCTCTGTGTCCTCCTGGAATGCAACAAGTTTAATTTAGATCATTCTATTTGAACAGTGTCTTTTGAATCTGGCCTCTTGATGATTTACACTTTTATATAGTCTTAAGGTATATTTTGACAAGTGGCATTAATTGATCACACTATCTAATACTACCACTACTGCTAGTAATATAATCATTTTCTAAATAAACTGTTCAAGAATTTTCCCATTTGGCCATTCACGTGTTTCTGTTTGTCTTCAGCTCAAATAAAGCATGATTTAGGGTGGCTTTATAAAGGATAAGACTATTAACCATGTTGAAAGGGCTAGAAGCTTTTCAAACTAGACTAAGCTAGAAGAGAACACATATACAACCTGACTTTTTTTTCTTTTGGTTTCATGTCAATGTGAAATTCAGTATGGATGTTTGTACCTAAACTTCATCTTAGCAGGAATTCCAAAATAGGAAAAACTTTTTCTACACACATGACACATATTTAATACATACTGTTTCTATCATCCTAGTATTTCCTGCTCTTGTACAAATCCCCAAAAGAGACAGAAAGTTTATTTTTGTTGTCAGAGTGTTCTTTTAAGAACAAATGTATTTGTATGCTTATACAAAACCAGAAACAAGCTTAATTACATTTCAAGATAACATCTTAGTTCTTGATATTAATTCATTGTACCCGAAAGGGTACAAGGCTCAATTCACTTCTATCCCAAAGTGAAAGAACATAAACAGATCCCTGTCTCATTTGTGAATATATGCATCCCCTATGGTTCATCAGCTTGTGGAAATTTTAAACAGTACAATAGACTGAAAAGACCACACAGAGGGCAGTGGGTGGTGGGACCATCAAACATGAGGATACACTGTAAGCAAAAACCATCTAGTTTGTCATCACCTGATAACCTTCAGAATGAGAATCAAAAAATTTTAGTTCAGTTAGCATTGCTCCTTAGAAATATTGTGATGTACTGCTTTGGACAAAGCTATCTAGCTGACCTTCTCTAAACAGAATTATTGTTTTTAAATTGTTACATAAATCTGCATTATCAAGAGCTGCTGGAATATCTAATTTATCAAAAATTTAAAAGCTCTTGTTCTGAGCACAGGAGAATCCTTTTCTCTTACTTGATCTAAAAAGGAAAATCGTAATGACAAATTTGAAGGTCTCTACAGCTGCAGGTGTGTTAGAATGCATAAACCAGACACATGGCAAGAACTAACCTCACATATCTCAGTAGACTTCCGGCGCCACTTATCCAAATGTGGGCTATTCAATTCCTGGAAAATTCAATTTGCAAGCAGTTTCATTACAATTTCTGTTCTCTTGTAAAAAGTTATTGTAATTCAGATATGTATTATGATTCCTTAATTGCAGATAAATGGATACCTTTTTCTTTCAACTGTTTAAAACCTTTCCTGCTCTTAATAAAAATCTACTCTTTATAAAAGATCACTCATCAGAGTTTTAAAATAAAATGGGTTGCTTGCTTCTGCCTTAATAATATGTTACTTGTTTTCCCCACACCTACCATATTAAACCATTTCTTTCTTTCCTAAAATTCATTATTATTCCTACTGTTACAGGAGATTGCACAAGGAATAAACCCTGCAATTTTCATTTTGTATTGAGATTTATCACATCAGTGTCTGAATAATGGGTGTCTCTTGTGTGCTGATGATAGAATGCAAAATGATCCAAACAAACTGCAATCATGTCTTAGTCGTACATGACATTTATTCTATAATATTATAATTTGAGAGTTAGCCACGGGTCCCTGTTCTTGAGAAGTGAAAAATGTGGTATCCATTAAGAGCTGAAATGAATAAATTCTATGAAAATATGTGTTTATTACTTCTATAATTACTGAGGGCAAGAAGACCGAAAATCTAGGTCAACCAATCTAGCACTGGCAGTTTAGGTAGTCACAGCTTTTGGGACTAGGAAAAACACAGTTCCATGCTGCTTACTCGATACTCATTTAAATGTATCACACAAACATGAATAGAAGCATCCAGAAGGATTTTGTGTACTGAAAAAAATTGGTGTGATCTTTAAACAAAAGTGTAGCACAGATACCAAGTGTCTAAATACTGCAGTTCCCAGTGTCACATCCATGTGCCATTTCATGTAACTCTGACATGCTTAGACTTAATAGCTTTGATTGCAAATCAGTGGGCATTGTTTTCTGAATAAAGGTGCTTTTTTTATTCCTTTTCTTTCTGAATTAAGACTTTGATGCAGGCTTAGGTTCTTGCAACAGGAATTACACATGGGGAATTGACAGCTATAGATTACTTTTGAACTACAACATAAGCAAGCCTGTGTGACACAGAGTACTGTATTTCAGGCACCCTGGGATAGGAAAGCAATAATTAAGATTGATTTGAGTATCTTATTCTGCTTCTCTTGTGAGTACACAGTACAACCCAATTCCTGATTGAAAGGGCCTAAAACGTCCTTTCTTCATGGTATATAAAATCTTTACCTGATTCTAAGCCATTTTAGATATTTTTATCACCTTTTTTTTTGTATAGGCCTTACGACTTATGTACCACACACTACTCAACTCTGTACCCCTTACAGCCCTCTTGATTTCCTTATCAAGTTCTCTATGAGGCTATAGTTTCCTTCATAGAACCCTATATTTCCTCAACATCTCTTTTACCTTATGCATTTACTATTCGTGTGAAGCAATAGAGAATTACTTTTTTCAGAGAAGGAATTTGATATACAGAGAGATCATAGTTAAAAAGTTTTTAGGTACGGATGTTTAGACATTCCTTGCCTGTGTACTTAACAATTTACAACATACATAGTGTTCAGAGAACAGTGTCTTTTATTTGTGGCAAGACCACCTTGTCACTGCAACAAATCAGACCACCAAGTTGTATACTGCAGATTCTGGGATTAAACTCCAAGGAAAGGTTTCATTTCAGCTATCCATGCCAATCAAAGAAATAGAATACTTTTTCTCAGGATTCTTTTCAATTGCTCACGTTAAAGGTGTTAATTGGATGCTTCTAATTTCATTTTCCTGAAATAAATTCCTGATTAATTTTCCTCCTTGTACTGAATGAGTTATTAAACTGATAGACAACAGCCTCTTTTACTATATGAACTTTATTTATCACCAGTACAGGTTTATATTTTCCACTAAATGAGTCAAGGCATCTGTAAAAAAATATTATATGACCAGATGGTTTGAAAAGGAAAGGTATGTTACAATTAAAATACCTCTGTATAAAGTAATCTATATTAAAGTGGCTTTTAAAAAACATATGTTCATTACTGTTTAAAGTTGTACAGTTGTTCCTGAAGGTTTCTTTTTCGGTCAGGATTTCAAACTGCATGAAGACAAATGAATTAATAGATCTTATATTTTGTGGTTAGTAGAGACAAATGACATCTAAGGTAGAAAATATTGATATGTGATAAAACAAGGTTAATGCATTATCTGATTGAAGGCCATGTTAGGCAATCTTGGAAATTAAGTGTTTGATTTTCTGCTAGAAAGTTTGAGCTCTACAGGATGGGGTGAGGGTTTGTGTAAC
Organism: Dasyornis broadbenti; assembly: GCA_013397935.1. Lineage (NCBI taxonomy): Eukaryota > Metazoa > Chordata > Aves > Passeriformes > Dasyornithidae > Dasyornis > Dasyornis broadbenti. The sequence continues at coordinate 667,260 of VZRN01005152.1, forward strand.
GGAGGTGGTATCTAGAATATGTTTGCTTCAGTGTGCATGGTGAGCACCTGTAAATCATTCAAGTGGAGATTAAAGACAACTTTCCAGAGGAAAAAGGGTGTTTATTACTTGTCTATGCAAAAACCAAAGACAGAAAGAAGACTGTGAATTAAAAGCTCAGGTGTACCTTATGGACAATACGACTTATCTTGCTAGCAACTATGTTAGAGATAGATTTAAGTTTTGAGTTGCATGTCCTGAAAACACACCATCATTAATGGACTTTGCCCTGTGCAGGGAAAATGAAGACTTGTGATATTATAGTTAAATACATTCAGCTGTGGATCAGGCAGGAGGATCTGGCAAATGGCCAAGGACAAGGAACAAAACAGGCTGGTTTACTGGAAGGTCATATTTTGTCAGCATACTATGCTAGTAATTTTCTAGGTTCATTTCTACTTTACAGTTTCAGAGTGAGAGCTAAAACCCCACTCATTTGTATGGTGCTCTCCTAAATGTTTCAGTAACCTATATAGGTTCTATTTCTGCAGACACATACATGAGCCATATATGGAATTGGAAATTGGCAACAGTCTAATTTACAGATGTGCTGCAAATCTGTACCAGTTTAGCACATTAGTTTAGTATTACCTTAGATTAGCTGATTAATTACCACTACTTGACTCTTTGTAACATTGGAGAGAGTAGTTTGTGGACCAGTTGAGGTGATAGCAGTGTCTTCATGGGTCCTGTCAAAAAATTTTAGAAGATCATGAATTTCAAGTCACTTGACTGAGAAACTGGACATCTTTTCAGCTGTTATGAAAAATATGTCTAAGGCTAAACAGTAGATCCTTCTAAAACTGATCATAGGGCTGGAATGTTACAGCACAGCACACAAGTCATGAACTTCTTTATTTATGGAATCACTAGAAGATGGGTCTTTCCCTCTCTCCTCCCACAGCTAGTTTATAATCTAATAAGACTTTGTCTATTTCTGTTCATTGTCTTATGTATCATCTTTAGGTCAGTAATTTTGGCTTACTTAGATTCCATATTCTGTTTGATATACCACAGACAGCTGTAAGTGCTCCAGGTAATGATATATTTAACCCAGGTTTACCTCGTTGCATGTTTCCTGATTTAAGTCAGCCCTTAATTGTAAGTAATACCAAAGCTAGCTGAAACACTTCCACGAAGCTACTGTCCAAACAACCACGACTCTTAAGCACATATAATTATACTGCTTAAAAGAGTTACTCTCCTGAAAGTCTATATTTTGTCCTGGTTTGAAGATTTCTATTCAAACGGGTTTAATGAATTTAAAATGCCAAATTATATTGCATGAAGTACCATTTGACAACATTCATGTATATAATTTCCTAGGAAAACAAAAGTTCATACAAATACGTGTATCTTGTTTATATAAAAATAGTGTATAAGAAAATGTGTAAAATAAAAGCACTTAAAAATAAAATTGTATTCCTCTGGATGGTTAACAGCCGTGCCTGTGAAGATATATCATCTTACATATAATGGAACAGATAGACAAACAGTTAATAATTTAGGAATAAAATTATTGGGTTAACTATAGAACTGTACCATTTCCTTATCTTCCAGAGAAGAATCAGATTTCCTCTTAGTGTAATGTCTTCAGAAGTGTGTCAGTTTGGGTGAGACTCAGTACAAGTGTCCACACATGAGCAAGACATCTCAAGACAATTTATGGTCTGGGAATATCTAAACAATGCATTCAGCAGCGACTAAGAAGTGCCTTGGCTGATTCTGAAACAGCTCTCTAATACCAGCTAACTGAGCAACACTCCAGCTCCATTGAATGTATGTATTGTAACAGGAGCCTAGACACTTAAATCTCCTCTAGACAACTACAAAGAAATGCCTTAATCTGGAACTGATTTCCTTCTGTTGTGTAAACAAAAGTCTTACAGAAGCTATATGCCTGCTCAAGTGTTTAAGACTGAAGATATTCTGAACCTCAACATAAACACTAATATAATTAGGGAAAAAAAGTATTTCTTTCACCCTCATACCTAAGAAAAAAAAAGAATAAAATCTATACTTATTATTTTATCTGTTTATGCGTCCAGTAGAACTTGAGCTGGAAAAACAGAATCATTCTTTTCTTCTTTAGTGAAAGTCCAAAATTTCTGTTACTCTTGGGAAAGAAGCAGGAAGGATATTAACTAATGAAAAAAAACAAAAAAAAAAAAAAGGCAGATCTTGAAAGCTTCAGAGAGCAAGTCACCCTCAAGACGAACGGATTTACTAATTCCCTTCAGGCTTATTCTCACAGTCAGTTTCTGAATACCCTCTATATGGTGAAGGATAAAAGACTTGGTCTTTTGGATATACATCTGAGTAAGCCACAGAGAGGTCTGAAAACCTCTTAAAGTAGATCTTTGAAGACAGATCATCATAGGATGATTTGGGTTGGAAGGACCTCTCTAGCTCACCCTACTGCTGAAAACAGGGTCAGCTATGAGACCAGATGAAATTATTCAGGGATTTGTCTAGTGAGGTCTTGGAAATCTCTAAGGAGGGACACTTCACAAGAACTTTATGTAACTTGCTCCACTACTTGCCTGTGTTCCCCGTGAAAAACATTTGTTGTTCTATCAAGCCAATTTCCCTTTATTCCTGTTGTTTCTCATCCTCCAGCCATACACAACCAGTCCAGGTCATGAGTAAAGGTGTTAAAATATACTATACAAAAGATTCTGCAAATGTACAGCTGGAAGACTAGGTTTTGTAGGCCACCCTGTCCCTTCATCATTTAAGTTCCCTCTTTACTAAAGCCCATCTCTCTGCTAACAGAATGTCAAGCAGAGAAGGCAATCTGATTTGCACAAGATTTCTATGTGAGAGAAATACTATATTATCTCTCTCCACCTTTATAAGCTTTCCTTGTGATGCCAAAAATGGCAAGAGTTTATTTCTTTGCTTTTTACTTACCCTGCCTGTCAGGCCAAGTAGTTCCTGCCTCTCCCTGTCATATACTGTTCTTACTCTTACAGTTATAGAATATGTTACCATACTTACAATAAAATCCAGGCTCTACATTACTGCCAATGATTGTCCTTTTTTCGTGTTCTTTCTGTGCTCTCTTTTCCTTATCCATGTGAAACTAATATTCTCTTTTATAATTTCTCACTTTCTTGTATTTCTCCATCTGATTCACACTGATCTCCACCCTGAAATGCAGAGGCATTTAAAGTAGGGAATTTCCATCAGTGAACAGTGATTTGTTTGAAAGCACTCCCCATGATTTATGAACAGGGGCTTGAGAAATAATTAAATAATTTGTAATTTTATTGCTGTTGAGAAAACCATACAAATAAGACACAGCTGCTGAAGAAGTCACTCCATCTCATTTAAAATACTTACAAAATAGCTAGCCCATTTAAGTAAATGCATTCTGATGTCCCTCAGCTGTGTGGTCTGTTGCATAATCTCATGTGTTTTTAAAACCAAACGTTGTTTACACTTCAGAGATAGATGTTCCCTTTTTTTCTTTTCTATGACTAAGGCTTTCCAGGACAACAGCCTGGCTTTTCAGCTTGTGGAACAGAACACACTGAAATACTGATTATATTTTACCTATTAGGTGAATAAATAAAGAGTTTTGGTGTCAAAGGGTGCTAATCTGGCAGCTTTCACCAGTGGTACACCAGTTAGTTCAGAAAATATATGTGTATGAACAAAATAGTATTAAAGTTTCCCATGAAGATTTGTCACCGCCTTTGAAAATCTGAAAAGAAGAACTATTTGGGGAAACTGTTTAAAATCAGATTGAGTAAAAAGCTTGCACATACTACATTTCAGGAAATAATTTCCCCCTGTACAACAGAACTATTGTTTCACAGTTTCTATGGTGGTGCTGATGTTTGTCCACAGTTCTGTTGTCAGAAAAGCCTCTTGCCAACCTCAAAATCAAACCAGAACCATTCCTTTAAATAAGAAAAATCTATTCAGGTTTACAATCCAGCTGACTTTTATAAAATGTATGTTACAATTATTTTAAACCTAAATAATTTTACTTTTGTCCCTGTGGGCCTTTGTATCATTTCTCCATTATCTTCCCACAACACTCCACAATTCCTTCTATTGTAAGTCTGCCCACAGCACCACAGGCTTTGTCCTGATCATGCTGATAATATGCAAACATTCCTGTTGCTAATTCTGATTCCAATTAAGTGATACAGAAGGAGACTCCAGGGCCTCAGACAAAGGTCTCTTCAGAGCTGTCTTTAGCAGACAAACTTTTATTCCACCAAGGTATTTTATTATTTTTGCAATGGGCACTTCTGGACCCTGCTGCTTTTCATCTCTGTCTTTTCCTCTCCCCTCCTGAAATTTTGAACAGTTCAATGAAAGTCTAAGAGAGGAAAAAAAGAGAAAGAAATACACCAGAAAAAAATAGGTTAGAAAGCTCAGCAGTTCATACAACAATCAAATTCTGTGGCTACATTAGAAGCACAGTAATCAAGTTAAATTTATGACCATTATTAACATTCATATAACCCAAGAAAAATCAATCTTATATTAAGGCATAGAGTATGATTAGATGAAAAACTGGAATATGATAGATTGTCAGCCTAACTCACAGTACCAGACAAAGGCCCAAAGGTAAGAAGTTTCAACTTAAAATAACTTTGTTGCACAGGAATGACCATGGACAGAACAAACACAATTATAAGCAAGTTACACAATCATCTCTAAATGATTAGGAACAATGACCACTGATTTGGCATATGATGTGATTATGTCAAATGATTGTAACCTTATACAGATTTTTCAAAGCTTAATATTGATAAACTTAATTATCTCTGTTGTTCAAATAAATAAACTGACAATTGGAGTATGCAATTAAGCCAAACAACCTCATGGACCTCAACTATAAATCTTAGGTTTTGTGCATGGTCTCAGGATGCCTTCTCTTTGTGTTATCTACATTCCCTGTGCCACTCAAGTACTTAACAATGATACAATGAAGGAATTAAGTTTAAGATTTTTTGAAGCTTTTATGATAGGAACTTTAGACTGGTTGCTTTACTCTTTGAATAACTTAAGCATGATTAATGAAATTCCTGCTAAGAACCAGATACCTTTGTCAAATTTCTGTTTGTGGATAAAATGACTCATCTGCACAGTAATTCTGCAGAGCTTCTTTGCCGTCAGATTCTAAAAGCTAACACGCACAGTCTCATAGGCAAAATGTGATTTTCATCATATACAACACCATTTTCTTGTACATTTTTCTGAGAGTACAACTCAATATATATTTATTAATACTCTTAACATTTCCTATGGGAAAATGCTAATCATAGCTAAATCAAGTCTTTCCTCCCACCACCTGCTGAAAGTGGAAAAAAAAAGTCAAGCAAAATGGAACTCCATAATTGCTGCTGGGGAGTAGTTCTTTCCCTACGATCAATAAGGGAGCTTTCCAGTCACGCTTTCTTACAATGCAAGAACTTTGATTTGATTTCCTTTTTTCTCCACATCTTTCTTGCACTCTTTTCTTTTACTTTTTTTTTTTTTTTTTACTCCACATTCAAATTCTCTGGACCTTAGCTCTATGGCCTGATATATTGCAACAAACTGATGGACTTTGTGTCTGTGTCATCACGTTTTAAAAGACACAGTATTAAGAATTGTTTACACACATCAATTCTTTAGATTTTCCTGGGGAGATTAAAATCCGTTTCTGTATTGCTGAACTTCCAATTTAACATTGTATATGTCTGTATTTTGTTCCATTCTCATTATCACTGGTAAACTGACTAGCATTGTAAATATTCATGTGACATTCACTAGAGCTGAATGATATTAATTTGTGCATATATAATTTTCAGACATAAATACAATTTTGAAAATCTGTTGCAATACTCACTGGTATTGCCATTTTCTTTTAAATGATACAACAATTCTAACAATCTCATCTTTTTAATCTCATTCTCTATTCTGAGTCTTTTCGTTGAATCATATTAGATCAGAAGTCAAGCATTTTCAGGATTTTAAAGCTATATCTAGACATGCAACTAGTTAAAAAACCCTGAAAAATAACCTCCAATAAACTCATCCTCCTCAGCCTCCTTGGGGATTAAAAACACCATTACTGTCAAGAGGAAATCTGGACTGGATAAAGGGAAGGAGGAAAGGCTGAACCAAGTTTTATATTGTTTACATAGAGTATGGTACAGTAACAGGCAGATTAAATATGTTCCTGCTTCTATTTACATCAAAGACAAAAAATTCTTTGGACTGCAGTTTTGCAGGATCAGGACCAAATATATATGGGCAGGCAGGACTGTGATAAAATATGGAGTCAAATGATAAATTGTATTTATTCTGCACTTGTGACCATCTCCCCTGATCTGCTCACTGATCCATCTTCCTTAGGGCTCTTTTTGACATTATAAGCCATAAGCAACTTCAAACACATTCCAATTTTCTTTTCTAAAGCAACATGTCATGTCTTTTCTTCCCAGAATTATCCTAACCCAAAACTTATGACAAAAAAGTTTCTCTTTTACATAAAAGACAGTTTTAAGGATCAATGTTTTATCACTGGTTCTGGATAACAGGTGTGGATTAAAATATACAAAGCATGCCAATTCTGAATTTTGATAAGAATTAGACTAATCATGATTTTAGTATGCAGAGAAAATATTTAGAAATTTGCCAAAATACTACTTAAGTTTAAAAAAGCAAACATGCAATAAAGTGTATGACCAAGCAGACTGAACATCATTTGTTAGATGTTGGAGTGATAAAGCTGCAAATTATGTGACAATCAACTCATTTTGCCTTTTCTTTGCTTTGACTGAAAAAAATATTCTTCAGTTTATTTTTCTTGCCATGGTTCCCAGACAAAAATCCTAATTATTCATTCCACTGTCTTCATAATTCTGTGAAGGTGTTCAGGACAACTTTATATTAGCTGAAAATGGAGAATTCCAGCTTTCAGATCAGTCTTTGCACTTGCATTTGGGCTAAAGAATTTTTATGGTTAATCATATAGCTGGAAATTGTGAGCCTTCTGGAAAGAGAATCAGTGAGCACCTTTTGTTCCTTTCTGATTTACTTTGTTTATCTGTTATAAAGGTGAGATAAACAAGATTTTTGAAACATTTTGCAAAATGCTTTCTGAATTTCATGCGATATATCAATTATACAAGGGTATTTTCATGCAAAACACAGGCAGGTGTCCATTTCAGAGTAACTTTTTGTGTAAACCTCATGAATGTTTACAAATAAGCTTTCTCTTCATAAAATAATATGTTGCCTTTTATTGCTAGCTTTGTATATAACATTGCAAAGCAGTGTTAATGTGAATTTTCAATACCACTTCATGCTGGATAAAACCTGGATGTTACCAATCTGGTTAGCTCCACAGTATAATGTTTTAGCTTGTCTTAGCTACTTTAAGAAGCCTTTTAGCTAAACATGGACTTTATCTTTGCTGTTGGAATCAGCTGAATGACTGGAACATACAAGACACAGAAACAGCTGTGAATTTTCTATCTCAGAAAAGATACACAAGACTGTGTAATAGCCTACATTCTTTCTAGCTATCGCTCATAAAATTTCATGGATGCAGAATGTTTTATAAAGGTGAGTATAGTTAGATTACACAGCAATATTTAATTCTCAGCCACTACAGGGAGTTTCTTTCTGTATATCATATCTGTGTGTAACTGTATGCTTTGAACATATCTCATTTGAAATCTATGATTTGCTTGCCCCTCTTTTTTCCCACCCAGATAAACTGGATACTAAAAAGTCTGCTGCTTGTAACAGGAGGAAAATGACAACCCAGAAAATGTAATTCCTAAAAATGGTTAATCCAAGATTACTTGAAAATTAAATTTTAATCCTCTGATTTCAAACACCATCAGTTTAAGACTGGGAGTCTCAGTAGTTCATTCTGCATCCATGACTTTGATGTTCAGATTCCTTTACAAATTCCTTTCAGGCATTCTCTGCACTTACACATAGAAGTTTCTTTGTTTCCACACCAAGGTTCAACAGAAGATCGCTCTGTGCAATGTTAGAGAGAATTTCAGTTTCCTAAATTTTTCACTAAGATAAATCACTGAACAGTATTTTCTGGAATTAAGGTTAGCTGTACAGCAAAAACAAGGAGCGGGGGAAGATAGTACCCTTCTTCCAATTCTTTAATAGTTGTCTTATTTTTAATTTTATTTAAAGCAGTGTTCATATATTAAAATTTAGGTGCTCAGATCTTTTGAACCCAGTTTTCTCTTTCCCAGGTGCCATCAAATGAGAATACAGAAATGACCATGTGAGGTTTGTGTTATGGTAGCATTTTACTGGTCTAGGAATAGATGCCATTAAGTAATTTTGCAAAAGAAAGTAAACTCTTAGATGAACTAGTAATCTAGCAAAAGGATGCTTTCCCACTTTTGCAGATCATTTTGGTGAGAGAACTAGACTTCTTTCTTGACATTGTGCTGATATATGTGTACTTGATATATGGTCATCACTTAGCAAGGTGTTGTTAAGGACCTAGTGAATTGCTGCTTCTAATAAATGCCTGTGTAGTTTATCAGCTAAGAAGTGGAGCACTAGGATGATGGGAAAGCAGAAATTTAAAGTAGTCGGTTCATTCCACAAAACATTATTTATAAGGCATAGGGCTCCATTCTAGGAACAAAGGAAAATTAAACGTGGTTAACGTGCTTTGTCTCTGAGAATACTACCAAATAGTTTTGAAGGAGGGACATGTATATCTGGAAACTCAAGAATTCACCAAAACAGACACAAAAAACATATAAACACTATGAAACCATTAGATACAAAGAGTATATGGATTTAAGAGCATTAAACCCCTTTGCTGATGTGTTCAATAACCCATATTTCATTTCTTCATCAGTCCTTTTCACAATGATAATGTATCCTCTAATGGTAATGAGTTATTATATGAAGAGCTTCTGCACTAATAAAGGATTTATTCACTTTGCATAGAAAATTACGATTTTTTCTATTTTGCCTGAGCAGTTATTCCTTGAAACTCAGAACTGTTCTTTAAATTTGCTGAATGTCTTCCCTAATGTTTTACAGAGACTATTCCTGCAGCAAACCAAGAGTTCTACTCCTAGAACACAAAACAAAGGCTAAAGAAACAAAACCGTATGCCATATTTTTTTTGCATTCTTTTATCATTCCCATATCTTTCCCACAGTGCTATTTCCTCAGTCTTTTCCTTCATAGTATCCTTTCTTCAAAGAACAGTCCTTGCAAATCTGGTGGGGTCAGATAATAGAGAGTAAAGAGAAAGCAAGCAAGAACTTGTGAGAAATTAATACAACATGTTTTATTGCTAAATATATAGGATTAACCTTCTTACAAGCATTCTAGAAGTCCCCACCAGCACCACCAGAAATAAATGTATGAATGACAGACTGCTCCATAAAATCCTGTAACTAAGCTTACAATCTCTGGCACCAACCATAAATTCAAAGTGTGAAATGGGATTAGTTCATTCCCAGTGAATTAGTGTCCGTGTTAATAGAGTTCTAAATATATAATCATATAAATGCCAGCAAGAAAAATCTTAAACAGGCTTTTGCTGTGCAGTTATTTCCAATGTAGACTTGGGAAACCAGCCAGGTTCATTCACCTTTGGGAGCAATGCTTCAGACTTCTCCACAGTTGGACTTTCTGTCTAATATTCCATGCAGGAAAACAGGCAGGTCATGGGTTTTATCAAGCTTTGTCAGATCTCAAAGCATCATGACTTCCTTAACTTTTTTTATATCTCACACTTGGATTTTTGAAAAGTATAGTGCAGATGTCAAAAAGAGAGCCCTACAGAGGGTGTTTGATTTGGACCACAGCCAACTTCCCAAACTTGGTAGGACAGCATCTCATCTAGAGAGCGATACAGTTCTCTACAGGTAGGGAAAACAAGCTACAGCATTCTTGGTTTCTTGAATTTGAGCCAGATCTGTCTGTGACTATCTTGGTCAGCAGAATGGAGTTTTATTTAAACAACGCACTTCAGAAAATCACAGGCTTTGATTGGTATGGGTTGTCTTATGCTAAGGAGAGCTCAAAATCACTGTTTTCTCTTGAAACACTATCTGAGGCCTTAAGTTGTCAGTCTCTGTGTGGCAGTCAGATGAGCTCTTTGGAGCTGATTGAAGTGCTAGTGTACATCAAACTCTGGAATGTTGTGTTCCAAAATAGTTATGCATCTGATTTCAGCCATAAAGTGCACTGCAGTTCAAACAGAGCTAGTGTTTTCTCTAAGGCTTCCTCTTTTTTGTTATATTTTGTCTCATAAATATATATACAAATTCATCTGTATTTATACATTCAAATCAACACTAGAAGGTCTTCAGCAAGGAAATTCTAAATTACTAACTCTTAATTACCTGATTGTAAGTACT
>VZRN01005152.1:678037-688114 GCA_013397935.1 Dasyornis broadbenti
ATTATATTATTATATTATTATATATTCTCAGAGAGGATTATAGAAATATATATATTTTCAGAGAGAATGGAAGTGTGTAAACAGCTATTTTTATTTCTGTTTGAACTAGTAAATTATGTCTTTGTAAGGAAAATATTTTATGGAATATTAAGCAAGTGAGGTAGGTGACAACTGTTAGGGGGAAAATGTAACTAGTAGAAGAATAAGCAAAATGACACAGGCTAGAAGTTAAAAACTCTTTCACATCATTTTCTAAGTAAAATTTCTGAAAATTTTGTATACACGATTCAGCTCTATTTCTATTTTAGGGTCATTTACTATGTGAATATTTAAACACACAATTTGATGTCAGGAAAAAAAGTCTAATGAGAAAAACATTAACAAGTACTACTAGTTTTACAATAAGGAAATTCTAAATGACTAAGTCCTTGATCATAAATATTAGAGGAATAATTGATTCTAAGTCTTTCTTCCTCCAGAAACATACTACACACATTTTTACACAGTTATCCAGGGCAAAATTATTGATTAAGAATGAAATAAAAAGGCTATTCCTTTATAATAAATTGAGATAATCTGTTAAATCTAGATGCAGATATGAAAAAACAGTCCTAACTTCTGAGAAATTGCATCTAAAAGTCCTTGTTTCTGTCCTCTGGCTGAAAAGGAAGTCTATTATGTATAGTTCAGATACTGACATCAACAGTGTTAGGTGACATGAACACATCTGATTCTTCACTTGGTTTCAAAATCAAGGAAAGTTTTGTTGGTTTAAACACATTCTGGATAAATGTTTCTTGTATCAACAAAGCCTTACAATGTCTGTATTTAATTTTTCCATTTTTTAGTTAAAGATATGAGGTATAATATCATCAATAAAATAAAAATTAGCAAGTAAAATAAGCTTTTACTGAGAAAAAATCGAAGGCTTTCTATCAAATGCAGTTTTTCACTTTATAATTCTCTTCTAATAAGGTTATCATCATTGCACATCTCCTTTCTTTGAGAAATTAAGAGAAAAAATTTGCTTTCCAGTCATGGAAAGTCTAGCAGTCTTCACCAGTCATTCTAGCAGATGTGATATAACAGAAATCCAGAAGTAATCCTGACAAAGTAATTACCTTTTTGCAAGTGAAATTCTGGGTCTCAATCTGTCCTAGGAAGCACTTTATTTTGATGAAAATTTAATTTATCACACATTTCTCAATGGAATAATCTTTAATTATTCCGAATTCTGCTATTAATCCAAACATTCAGTGTCAGCATTAATTTTTTTACACATTTTCTGATTCAGTCTGCTCCAAACATATTCTTCAGTATATTTCCAGATTCCTCATTTCCACCAGCTGTTTCTACAATTCACATCCAATAAGTGACACCTGGATAAACTAATAGTATGTCACAAAGAATAAAGAGCTTATTAAACCTGTACTTTCCTTTCTTGTGTACAGTAGCACTATGGAGCTTCCTTAGGCTATGTAATGAATAATTTTTAAAAAATAAATAAGGTAGGATTTAAGTGTATGTGAAAGCTCATGAAAAGGGAGATCCTTGGAGATTTCCAAACCAGTCTTGACCCTCAGAAGTTTTCAGATGTTCTAGTGTCTCTTTAATCCTGGTCTCTGAATCTCTAGTTTTTTGTCTAACATTAGTCAAACTCAGCGTTTTAGGTTTCGTTAGAAAATGAGACTATGAGATATATTGCAATTAAAATATCAGGTAAATAATACAGGTAAATAATTTCTTAACCAGTTCAAAAATCTTTTGACAATGTTTCAAATTAATACCTCTAAATTATTATCTCTCATCAAAATTTCAGAGCATAGAGGATCACTTAGTTTGAAAAGTTTGACGTATGGGTACTCATATGGCACATTGAGATTTTCACAAATATAACTATATTCACAGAACTCCAAAGATATATCAGATTTCAGAAGTCATATCAAACTCAGGAAACTATAGAATTGTTGGAGAATAAAAAAATGGAAATGGAGAACAGAATCATAGAATCATTGAATCATAAAAGTAGAAATAAAAATTAACAGTTCACTATACACTAGCATAACCATGATCAATTATTGTAATATTAGATGACTTTCAGTGGCTTCTCCTGCTTTAAAGACTTGTATCACCTGTGTAGCTATTGCTTAATTGTCTTCAAGAAATATTTGAAAGGATACAACTTTCCCTCTAGAGATAAAGAAAGAAAAACAAGTACAAATTGACATAAAGAATATTCTATATGGATCAAGACAAATCCATTACATTGTGAGCAAATCAATTCCATTTGTTTTCTTTTCTACTAATGTACTTTTAATGAAGGTGTACTGCATTGTTACAGGTATTAAGTGATGGAGAGCATTTGATGCTACATTTAGCTATGAAAGAACTCAGATACTTCAAGTGAAACCAGAGAGCCATGAGGGCTGAATGGCAGAGGATACAGAAACAAGCTAAGGCATTAGAAAATAAAACAGAAACCATAAATGCCTTTCCATATGTTTTGTCATTTACTTAGATCAGATCACAGTCCCCTCCAGTGAATTTAAGAGGTCTGAAAATGGTTGAAATAGAACATAATGCTGAAGGGTTGCACTAATAAGCTAAAAAATACAGATGTGAAAGGATAAAGAACACAAAACATGAGATAGAGAGCTGTGGAGGAAGGGAAAACATTCTTCCTCAGGCAATGCATAAGACAGAGGACAAAAGCTGAAGAGGACACAGAAATGACAGCAAAAAGGAAAGAAAATATCAGGTCACAGACAATCTAACACACAATGTCTGGAGAATATCACAGATCAGAAAAAGTAAAATTGAATCATAAATTGATTTGACACTATTGGTTTGCCTTTAATACTAAACCCACAAAACCTTACCTGGACTAAATCAGTGATGGCTGGCTTTGATTCAGGTATCTCCGATTTTCACTAGGAGACACTCTGAGTCCAAGGTTTTGGAAAAGAATTAAGTATTTGAAAATAAAAGGAGAAGCAGCCAATTTGGATTTTTCACTACAGCCATCATTTGAAAAAAAAGTGACACCTTTGTTTTGTCCATGACTTTGAATGGGGAAAAAAATATATATATACTCAATGGTTCTAGTTTTTAAAAAGACAAAACCCTCATTCCTGAGAGGAGAGGTCAGGATGCATGGCCCTCAAGGACAGACTTCTTCAAAAGTATTTATTTTGGTGATTTCTGACATAAGTGTGGGAATTGCGGAAGACATACCTTGACTCCTATCTCTCACTTTTACTTGCGGATTCGCCAGGCCCTCTTCTATGTCGCGAGCCCACCTCAGAGTAGCCATGCCCCTCTCGGAGTTGCTGGGCCCCCCTCAGAGCCAGCACCCTCTCACCCTCCAAAGCTGGCAGTGTTGCTGAGCACTGAAAGAGTAATTCCAACAGTAGTTGCTCCGTAACTTCACCTACATCAAACCAGAGCACCAGTACCACAAACTGCACTGTTACACACTAGAGCACCACAGTCAGTCACAGAACAAGACGTGATCAAGAGCAGCTACTGAGAGTGGAGTACCAACTCTTTAAGACAAGTTTCCTGATGTTTTGTTCAGTCTTCAGTTTTGTTCAGTTTTCAATTTTTTTCAAGCAGTAGTATTTCCCATCTTTCTTGGGAAAGCTGCTCTTCAGTTTGTTCAGTCTCACCAGGACACTTTTCGTATTTTGCACAGACTGTTGGTATGGAAAGGTACAAGTGTAGTGTTTTGCCCACTCATAACAGGAACTGCACATGTGCAGTCTCTCAGTGCTGTACTGATGGGATCATTGTTTTAGTCTGGAGCACGAATGGCCACACAAAGACACCATTGCACTGCAAACTCAGTGCATTCCACACTTTAGCAGCTCTCTCATATAGCCTACAGATTCTTCTACCCAGCAATCGTCCAGAAAAGTTAACAGCATCGTACTCTTCCTAGAATGAAAACACAGAATTATATTCTTATCAGACAGAGCTCTTCCTAGCCTGTTTTCCCAGACTGCCTTTTAGAAAGTTGTTAATACTTATTAACACTGGCATTTTAATCAAAGTTGGATGGAAACCATAATGTCTGCATACAGGTAGCAAGGTATTTTACAATTTAAATAGTTAAAAAAAAAAAATTAAAAAATAAAAACCAAAACAATAATAATAAAAATAAAGTTTGTCTTACTTATATCTCTGTAAAACCATTCTCTTTATAATAACCTCATTTGTAAAATTCACCCTTTTTTTGTTACTATTTACACCATTTTACTGACGTTCCAAAATATGTAAGATGTCTTGGTGTCTATTTCCACTTTTTGCAGTGCTTTTAAAACACATGTTTTAACTCAGGGAAGAAAAAATAAATATGAATGAAATTGTAGCAATTTCATATTGTGAAATCTTGAATCACATTCTTGGTTCAAGATTTGTTGATCAACTTGTTTTCAACTTTCAGGTGTTTAGCTGTGTAACTGTGAAGGTTTGTAATTTGGAAATGGATGCTTGGTGCAAAGCTTTTGAGTCTGTTCCAAAGAAATGTGTTTAAACTGACTTTTTCCTAACACAGGGGCTTTGATCACATACTGGTGAGGATATACAAGGTAATAAATGTATCTTCCATCTGCTGCTACTGCCTGCCTACTGCAAAATAAAACAAAAACAAAACCCATAGAATTCTGGTTTTGTTTCCCCCTGTGTAATAATATAAGTTAAGCTTTTATGGAGAATAAAGTATTCACAAATGCTGGACATGGATCCTTTAATCGCTTACATCTTTCAAGGCAGAGTCCTGGACTGAATAAATGAATGATAAGGAAAACATGCCTTTTATGAGCTTATGGGACAATAAAAGTAAATAATATGCTCTCATAAAATCAAATCTCATTTTATTTAGCTGCAGCTTGCCCTATGCTTGAGTAGGTTTTTATGTTTATGCTCTGAAGAGTTATTGAGAATAGTTTCACTGTGAAGACAACTAAGCAGTGGAGCAGGTTGCTCAGAGGTGGTGCAGTTCCAATCTTTGAAGGTTTTCCAGACCTGATTGTACAAAACCCTGAGCAACCTGGTCTGCCAACATAGCTGGCCCTGATTTAAGCAGGAAGGTGAGATAGAGAGGTCCTGAGGTCGCTTTGAACCTGAATTGATCATCAACTTTGTGAACCTGTGAATCGTCCATAATGCAGTGCACACACTGGTTGCAACATCTCTGCACTTAGGTCAAATCTCCTGGACCCTGTTTAAACAAATGAGTTAACTGGGAGTCAGAATGAGCTATCTTTTAGCATCTTGCATGATTGAAAAAGGATGGTCAAGATTCAGAACTTCATATAAGATTGAATTCACGTAGGCTTACTGGGGCAGCTAGCCTTACCTCATTTTTTAGTTTGTCGTGTTACATTGGTTACATTGGCTTCATATTCTTTTGTATGTTAAAGAGGCTAAAAAGAAACTCAAGATCTAGAGATGAAGTCAAAATTTTGTTTTTTAAAAAGTCACTACACACCCATTAAAAGGAAGATTTTGAGTGATTACTATTCAGAAAGAAATTTCTTTTAAGTCAATACAGTGTATGTTCTTAGCCCACCTCCTAAAACAGGCTTGAAGTTGGAAAAGAGCTTCAACTTTTATTGATTGTTACTTCTTAAATATATTGACTGTTTTAAAAACTTAAATAAAACAGGCACAAACAAAAATAAAAAAATCTATGGCTGCATAAGATTATGAGTCCAAAAATATGTCTTTGCTTTCTAATTTTCAATTTTCTTCAGCAATCAGAAATTATAAAGGCAAGAAACCAATAAAAGTCTGAATCTGACTTCCAAAATTCATTCCAAAATAGCATCTGAGGAAAGCCTTGACTCACTGGTTTTTGTTCCTGATTTTCTCCCTCTGTTCACTAGTTCCTTCTACTTTATAATTAAAATCCATTCCTAGAGGAGGCTTCTTCAAAGAAGGGCAGAGACGAATTTGGAGAAAGCATTTCTCAGTGTATTTAGAGTAATTAAAATATTTAAATATCCAGGGCTGACACAATAATATTTTAATTTGACGTAAAATCACTTAAGAACACAGCATATCAAGTCCTCACTCATGTCCACTATTTATCAGAAGTGGAGAAAAAAAATCCAATGAATTATCTGAAATCTTCTCTTCTATATATAGTAGGATTTTCTCTTGATGTGTCCTAGAAGAGTAACTGAAAAAATTTACAGTTGTTAAGTTACCTAAACAACTTCCTTTAGTCCTTCTCTTCCTTTTGATGAATATTAACTATTTCAGTGCTTCACTTATCCTGAAATCATTTATCATCCTACAGTCAATAATTTAGTGCTCCAAAACAAGAAACAGGCTAACACAAAGGTTCAGCCAACAAAACTTCCAATGGCATGGAATCATTTGCTGAAAGTGATGAATAATTTTTCTTCATGCCAAATGCAACTTTCATCCTTATAACATTCAAGCCTTAATCAATGTTTTAATGGACATGGAACTATGGGAACTTAATGGGGAATAATTATTGCTTTACCCAATTGCTCTTTTTCATTAGATGGAAAAAAATTAATTGACAATGAATGACTATACCACATGCCCACACCCACAGTCAGCAAATTATTTGTATGCATCACATATATTTATTCCAAATATTGTATCAACAATTCAAAAATTACTTTTATCTTGTGCCACCTAAAAAAAAAGAATAAACTCTATCAAAGATATGTCTCATAATCAAGTCAAGACTTCTCTTTCAAAAAGTGTGACCATCTCTTCATTAGAACTTTTTCTTCCTATTTTATCCTTGCATTCTTGCGTATAACTCCCAAATACTGCAATGAAACACAATTATTTGGATGATTAGCCTTCAAATACTTCCTAAAGCTAAGTTTTCAAAAGTCAACTCTTTTGAGAATTAGGAATTAAATTAAGTCTAAAAAGACAAACACATCACACTGATTGAACTGCACAGTTCAATTAATGTGCCTCACATTGCCACAAGATCTTTGCTAATGTGAGAAGCAGAGTGCAGTCAGTTATGTGTCTTTTTCTGAGTGTTGTGGAGGTTGGTTTGTATAGGATAGGAATATTTGGGTACTCATTTTATGTATTTCAACCTCCCTGATCTCTCTAGGAAAAGAAAGAATTGAATAATATCCTAAAACTGCAAATAAATGGTGAAGCACAGAAGACAATGACAGCTAAGAGTGAAAGCAGTGATATGAAGCCCTTATGGGCCCTGATAAAGCAGTAGTTTATTTAGCCAGAGCATGCAAACATTATTTCAGAATCCAGTTCTGTCTTACAATTTGGGAATTTTAGGTTGTGTGAGGGAGAACTTTGCACATATATGTTTCATCTTTTTTTCCCTGCTACTTCATTTCTTTATATTGCTATTAAAGATGGTTTAAAAAGTCCAATAAGATTAAAAAATTGCATACAAGAGAACATACAAATATGAGTATTCAGGTTTAGTTAGACAGGAAAATTTTTGATGGACCCTTCTCATAATGTTAGCTTTTGTTTGTCTCTCCTTTCTCTTTGTAATATGCTCAAGTTGTACTGTTTTAGCTTCTCTCATCTTGTCCACATAATTCAAGATTCAACTGATTAGCTTATACATGTCATCGAAGTTCAGCTACTGGACATATTTCAGGTCCTTATGTTGTTCCCCAAAAGGTTTTTTTTTGTTTGTTGTTGTTTGTTTTTTTTTTTTTTTTACATTCAAAGAAACAGTTGGAGACAGGGTGTTTAGAAAAAGAACCAAATATAGTAAGCCAACCAACGTCTTGTTGCTGCAACTCAGCTTTCTAATTACTGCAGTCTAAATGGTTGGTCCTGGTTCATTGCTGCCTTTTGTTTAAATACTTTACTTTAACAATATTCTGGTATATTGGTTCACTCCCCCTCTAGCACAAAGAAAATCAGTGGGCATCACACTGAAATATTATCCTGAAGTAGTTTGTAATGAAATATTCCTGTGGTGTGCAGTTAGATACTTCTAAATATAGGTAGAACTACAATATCAAGAACTGACAGTATACCATATAAAATTCAGTTCATGCAAAATCTCTTCCCCCCTCTGAAGTTTACTTGGTTCAGAGTGTTTCTTCAGCAGGCACTGTTCTGGATGATTAATACATCAACCTCACAGTATGAGAGTTGATTTAGTTATGAAATACATGGAAGTTATACAAATGTTTCTGCCTTAAACTCTTCATTTAACATTTCTCCATATGGCAGATGAGCCACAAAATCTGGTACAAAGATTCTGATTTATTGATGTATTCCATTCCCCAAATGAAATTTGTAGCAGGTGTGCTTGAAAGTCAGGGAAGCATGAGGAAAGCAAGTTAAATCTGTACACTGCATGCCACATAATACCAGTTTCCAGTGTTTACTCTGGAGCAGATTTCATAAGCTTGCGGACAAAACATATTGGAAGAAACAAGGCAGTTAGTCCATTCTTTTTGAAGTAAGCCAAGTGAAAAAAAAACAAAACAAAACAAAACAAAACAAACAAACAAAAAAAAAAAACCAAAACCAAAACAAAACAGTAGAGAGGATTCAATTAATATAACATCTGAGCATTTTTAGAAAATGTTATTTCTTCTATAATAGGAAAAAGCAATCAGAAGTGTCTAAGGCTCTATCTTTAGTACTGTTCTCAAAGTTATGTTCAGGTAGGCCAGGCTGGATGGGGCTCTGACAATCTGGTCTAGTGGAAGGTGTCCCCGGCCATAGCAGTTGAGTTGAAGTAGACGCTCATTAAGGTCCCTTCCAACTTAAAAGGTTCTATGATTCTATGCTTCTGTGGGCACAGTAACTTTCCATTCACAGAACAAAATATGAATCTTCAAAGTATTAAAATAGCTATCATAAGGTTAATTTATACCTCTGATATTATTGACATCACACACAAGGTACAATCTTAAAGCTTTTAGATGAGCTTTTCATGGTGCCCAAGTTAAGGTTCTTGCTGTGATTTGTCCTCCTGAACAAACTTTTTTCCTGATTATTCATGGAGCCCTCAAAAACTAGCTGAGCCTAGAGCTCCCAGCTGATATTTTAAGCGTGCAGCACTTACCATTCCAGCACCAAAGATAGGCTTGAGTGAGAAAACAACTTGTATTTGTAGCTTCATTATCACTCCAGAATTTTGCCATCTTCAAATCTAGTTTCACACAAAGAAAAATATGCATTAACCTCCCGTGTGAATTGTGATTGCCAAAATGTGCTTTTAGAGTGAAATGCATGATTCAACATGGCTAGAAGATCCAAGCTGAAGCAATTCTTTTTCATATATTGTAGCTGGAGTCAGCTTTGCATGAGAAAGTGAGTTGATTGTGAGGCCAGTAAGTCCTGGAAAAAAAAAAAAAGTAGACATCTGTGCCTGTCAGACTGTATATAAGAGTCAAAAAACAGCACAACTGTGTTTGAAAACAGGAGACCAAGTTATGAGAAAACTTTGTTTTCATTATGTCCAACCTCCTGCTACCCACTAGTGTCCTGGCTGACCTCTGATAGCTGCACTGATGTAGCTTTCACAGCCTCCCTCAGGAGTTTAGCCATTTGGCCCATACAGTTCAAAATCTTTTCTTAATGTCTAGCCTAAACATTTCCTTCCATAGCCTCAGGTCACTGAACCTTGTCCTACATCTTCTGAGACTGTGAATAATTTCCTGCATTCAATTTCCACTGCAGTATTGAAGGCATGAGACTGAGAACAAAAAAAAAGACAAAAAAAAAAAGAGGTAGAAAAGGTCTCTCTAGTCTAAAAAAAAACCCCAGCTTTCCCACAGACTGTGAGTTACAACGGGATTATCAAGGTTTTTATACTACCAGTTTTATCAGAAAGTTGTAAAGATCAGCCTATTGTATAGTACGATTAAAGTAACACTACTCTGGATTAAACAAAAATAATCAATAGATGAGGTCCATCTAGCACTGACAAGGAGCCTTTTCCTTTTTTTCTCTTTCCAGTTACTGGAGGGGAGCCAGCCAGCCAAATATACTCTAGTCTAAAAGAGTTTTTAATGAAAAATCTTTGCAATGTAAGCTTGAACACTGCTGTTAAGGCTAAAAAAAAAAAAAAAA
>VZRN01005152.1:688144-702680 GCA_013397935.1 Dasyornis broadbenti
AAAAAAAAAAAGATAAAGTACTCTGTCATGAATTTATGTGAGGCAATTAAAATTCATTTCCACATTGTATAAATAGATGACAAACTGATTGTTTCAAAAAATAACACAGGGATGAATTGAACTATAAAGTTTAAAGAATTAACCACTTGCATTAGGATGCCAAGGACTGTGGAAATCTGAGTCAGATCGCAGAGGAAATGAACCACTGGGCATATTTCATTATTCATGACAGTGGACGCACAGTGGGAGAAATACTGTAAAATACAGATCACTAGTATTTGACATTGCTATTTACTCCCCCCTTGTCCCCCAAGAAAAAAAAAGGAAAAGGAAAAAAAGAGCATCCAAAAAAATCACATCCAATGATTCTGTGATCCTGTGAATTGCAATTAATGAATGTCGGTTACTTATCCAGCATTTTACTTGAAATAGTTAATCTGTTGCAAAACTCTGTGACGTATTTGAAGCAGCAAAGAAACTAATCATACCTGAACTGAAAACAAATCTCAGAACAACTGAAGAGCACATAAGAAGAAATTTGTAATTTAGCTGTACCTCCTCATTTATCAGGACAAGTTTTCATAGACGGTTGGGCTTATGTTCATTGTGATATTGCCTGAGCCCATCCTATGCAGCATCAATGTATCAGAATGCAGTTGTTTTAATAAAAAAAAAGAAAGAAAAGTTGATGAAAAGTTTTGGCTTATTATCCTCACTGTATTCTGGGGCTGTGGTACCGACATAAATTTATGGCACATATATTTTCTGTTGCTGTGGTTTATTATGGTAGACAGCCAGTACAGCTCAACAGGGCATGACATATCACAATTTAAATTTTCATGAAGTGCAGAAGCACTTACACTTCCTGCCCAATGCTGAAGTTGATATGACAGATAATTTTCCTCCATAAAGATCCTTTATACAGGATCCAACTCAGAAATTTCAACTGGAGTTTCCTCACCCATCTCCATCAAGATCCACAGCACAAGTTTATTTCAGCCCATTCCTAAACTTTTTAAAGTGTTGATAAGATATTTGTGGAGCTGCACTCTGAGAGAAAAATCCTATAGAATTTGGTTATAGTGATTAGATAGTTGTTTAAAACTATTCATCTATGATTATCTATTTCCATTAATTTTAAAAAACAGTGTTCATTATTAAAAAATAAAGAAAGAAAATGCAAACCTCTTTCCCCACCAAACTTGCAGCTTGAATGAAGAGAAATTCACACTTAACAATGACAAATCATTTTGAGCCTATGCAGTATACTGTACCCTACGTTAACACAGGATGAGATCTATAAATGTTTAAGTGAAACAGGAAAAACTAAACACAAAACATATCAATGCAAACATATTTTGTCCTTGATGGGGAAAAAGGATTGAGGTATTCAAAACACTGTCTCAATATTGAATAAAATCATATCTTTTAGAACATCTAGGTTTCAATTTCATAAACTTGATTGCTTTCCATGACACCTGACACCTTATCAGGGAACAGTTGAACAGAACTGTTTTGGATCTTATGTAAGAGGTTTACCATATATATATATATATATATATATGTATATGCCTAGATATATACCACTGACGCTAAAGACAAAAACATCTTTATTTCTTACTAAGATGAAAACGGTAAATTAACCAGATTGAACTCCTTTTGGATGCATTCTCAGTTAAGCTGTGAACAGGATAGCGTCTGTAGTGCACAAATTAAGCCCATACTTTGGAGACTTTGTCTTTCCTGTAGCTATTCAGAGATAGCTTTATTTTGGTTTATTTGTTGCTGCTTTTTTGTGAGTGATTAAGTTCCAGTTTGAAGAGACAAAACATTTTTAAAAAATCTACAGGTTATGTTGAGTGTATGGGAACATCTTCTGCATCGAGTTTTCTCATGCAACTATGGCTCAAAGTAATACTGAGTATGAGAGACAGCTGGATGTTGCTCACTGTTTTCTCTAGTGAGAAAGGACAGAAGCAACATTGCTCAAAAATCAACTTGTTTCTAATGCCTGAAGAGCAAAGGAGAAACCTTACACTGATTGCAAGTGGAGTGTCCTCAGAAAATACTTTCCCTTCATGTTACACCCAGCCTGCAATAACTGACCACAATAACACCATCAGGAGTGCAAATTGATGAAGCAGCTAAGATAACATTCCCTAAACCAGTTTAGATATTCATGGATGTTCCAAAGAATGTGTTACATTTGCTAGTCTGAGATCTGCTTTATCACACTTACAAGGGTGACCTTTAAAATAACGTATTTCCTACTAAAAAAAAAAAAAAAAAAGAAAAGAAAGGAAGAGAACTCTTTATAATCTGAATTTATTGCCTATAAAGTCACTTTTCAGCAGAATCCTAATTACAATCAAATAATCCACCAAACTGAAACAACTTACCTGTGATCAATTTAATGTGGTAGTAACAACCTAATAATGGGCGTAAACACATTCAAGGTTTTTGATATTATCAGGAAAATCTGCATGGAAACTAACATTCAATGATGCATAATACATAAGTGTAAATTAACAAATTATTTATAAAATCAGAGTTTTCCAATGCCTACTTTTTCTGAGAACAGTCTTGTCTTCTGTAAAAAAACTTCAATCTGAGGTACAACTAGTGTAATCTCAGTCCAGATATTCATGCAAGAACATGACTGTGGAGCCTAGAGATTTGTAACAATAGCAGTTAGGCTAACTTGCACAATCTAATGCTGTTATTTGCAGCCTCATTTTGTCCCACATTAGAAAGCAGAAATAGACACATTCAGCTTTAACAAGAAGACATGTTTGTAGAAGGAACGGTATTTACATTTTGGATATTGCATAAATACATATAGAAAAAAAACGGAATCTGAGCTGGGGGGTAACCTGAACTAATGCTTCAGGGGAAGAATAGCAGAGTAAGGAAACTTTGTCTACATTCCTCCTTTCATTATCAATATTAGCCCTTCTTCTCTTTTCTATACAGTTTCATTGTCCTTTCCAAAATAAAGCACTGAGCCATCATATCTTTTAGCTTTTCTTACACTGTATTTTTGAAAGATATTTCATTTCCAGTACTTTCATTTTTATTCATAATTTTCTCCTACTGTTGTCTTTCTAGTCTGTCTAAACCTGTATTATTCATTAATAATTGCAGAAGTTTTTGATAACATTGGTTTCCTAGCAGTACAACACAAAAAGTGAAACACTTCACAAAACTGCCAATGAGGCTTGTAAATTAAAATGTATTATATTATCTATTTCAGATTCTACTTACGTTTGAGAAAGGGTCTTCAGAATCTACCTAATGCTTGTTTCTGAATAGTGGTCACTGCAAGTTGATTTTCCTGCAGCAGCTCCATCTTTTTTACCTTAAATGTTATCCCTGTCTTTCTATAACACATGCATTTTCTTCACTATGTGCTACTATAACTTGTTGAAAAAGTAACTGTAATTTACTTTTAGGGACAAATAAATCCATTTTGCCTTGTTCAGCCTGCTTGTTTGTCTTTATCTTGTTTACCTCCACACTTCATTATAAAATGTCTTCTGTAAAACAGCATAAATACATGAAAACTGGTCATCTCTAGTTATAGAAATCTTTTCTATGAGTAATGGAGCCCCAAAATTAAGATCCTCCCACACTCCTCATGCAGTAGAGCTGAGAGTAACTATATTCTAATTTTGGTATTTCCATACACTTAGAGGAACAGGAACAGTGAAACTGTGATGCCTTTGACAGCACAGTCCATTCATGGATCCACAGCCTTCCCACTCCACGTCAGCAGCCTCTTCAGACAAGCCACTGTTTCAGGAGAAGGAGGGGTATAATGCATCAAGAAGGATGCTGCTGTCAGCCCAGGGAGTTCGTGGAAGACTGGGGTCAACACTCCTGTTCTGAGACTGGCTGCTTCTCCCTCTTCATTCCAGCTGTGTAATATAACCAGTATTAATACAGCCAGCACTCGCTCCTCTTTGCCAAACTGTGAGCAGGCACAGACAAAGGCATTTGACCACTCCAGTGGTGTTTAGACATAGATTTTGCTAACAAGGTCAAAACTTTATTGGGGACTCTCCCAGTTTCTTAAGGCATGAATGAAATTAATCATGTTTTGTACAGATTCCTAGCTAAATTATGAAATTAATTTCCAGTACAAAGGTTAGGCAATTTGACTTATTGAAAACAAAAGAAAAGCAAAAAAAAAAAACTAACATCAAACACTAGTAAAGACTATATAGTAAGTTATTGACAAAAAATTTAGTGGCAGAGACTAATTTTAACTGTGCTTTTCAAGCAGGATTTTTTCATTCTTCATATTTCTTCCATGTTGTTTCCATTTACCAATCACGATTGCCAAATGCTTTGATATTTAATAAGCCTTAAATGAGAGTAATTTATCACAGAAACTGATGCTGAATTTCTGGATTTTCTGCTTTTGGTGCTGCAAACATAATTCTGTAGACACACAGTGCTCTCAGTGACCATGCCCACACAAGATGGACCTGGACAGCTCTCAGTCCTTCCAGATCATTCAGGTCAGCTCAGGTCCATTTTAAGTGCAACACATCTTTGAAGTCAGCTCAGTATACTCTATAGGGCACTTACACACAACAGAGATGAGTAGTTCCTGGTGGAAAAAAGTAGCTTGAAAAACAAGAAAGCAAGCTGGAAATATGACACAAAAACCCCCATGACTTATCTGGGATATTTTCAGCCAAATAAACATTTCACTCTCTACCATGTGACTGTGTATAACTCCACAGTTTTTGCATGTTTTCAGACAATATCCTGAATTTTTGTGTATGGTATGGTAATCCAGATATCTGATATTTCCCATATTGTCCAACACAGAAACTGCTTCTTTTTGTATGTACTGTCGGGGACCAACATGGACCGACTTGTCGAGTGACGTTTGGCGATGAAAGAGATGGGACAAATTGCTTGGATGCAAGAAGCCGAGCAATAAGCTGATTTTATTGATACAGAGCAGAGTATTTATGCCTTTTCAGCAGTAACTAAAAAGATTCTTATGTAAGCAGTAATCACTATAACAACCATATTTATGTTTCTTAATAATATTGCAAAACTAAAAGCTAGCTCTGACCAGCACAGGTACATACTGAACACTCCTTTTTCCTATGCTGGCTATTTCGTGGTAGGCTGCACTGCCTGCCACGGTTTGTGGGTAGCAGCATTGCTGCGTCCACTCCTGAAACGAATTTAGCAAGGCTCTCACTTCTGCTTTCTAGCTGTATTCCCACATATACCATGGAAATGTTCTTTTCTTTGTTTAGTTCCCATGTTTCCTGGTTTCCATCTCCTTCTGCTCATTAAGTGTAAGTTAGCCTCTTACCTAGATTCCCAGAGCTCCCGTTAAATGATTGATTTCATGGAGTGGCTCAGAGAGCAATAATGTAACCCAGTGGATAGAGAAACAAGAAAAATCTTCAGGCTGGTCTCAGCTATACAAGGAGACAAAAAGGAAAATATGTTGAATTCCAAACATTCATATCTATCATTCCTCAGGCCAGGTTTCCAAAGAGCAGGGAACTTAAAACATTTCAAAACAATTGTCTGCCAGTGTGGCTGCCCACTGTTCTTCCTGCTCCCCCACTGATGTCAAACACAAACTGCTCTTTAAGTTTTTTTGACATTACACTTCTGGATTTTTTTGTTATTAATTACAGCACATATAGCAGCCCTGAGCAAGAATCTGGATTAGTGTTTTATAAGAAAAATTAACTATGATTAATAATAGCAGAAAGGAGATGGGTGAAATAGTAATGTGTACCTAGGGGAGGATTGGCTTGACTTCATTTTGATCATGAACTCGGGATTTATTAAATGAATAGGTATAATTTTTGTGAAGTCAGCTAAAAATGTTAATCTTTATTTTACTCTGAAGTTACATTTAAGAAAAGAAAAAAAAAAAAAAATAAAAGCATGTTCTCACTTGAAGTTAACTCCCCTGCAAAGAGATTCAAGGAGAGAAAAAGGCTTAATCACCAAGAAAGTAAGGCTTTAAAGAATTCAGTTATGTATGCATTATTCACAGAAACACAGTCAGTGGTTTCATGAGCAACCAGACAATTAACCAGTTCAACAAAAACTCAATAGGGACCTTTAAAAGAGTCAAAGATTGGATTTCTAAAAAGGTTCTGAGTCACAACTTCCTCAGCTGCTTTCTTCATAGGAAAGAAAGGGAGTGAGAAAGAGAGAAGGTGAGGAAGAGACTGTGAAGGAAAGGGAATAAGAAAGGGAGGGAGGGAGGGAGGGAGGGATGAAAACATATATAGAAAGCAAAATTTCCTTACTGGAAGATTTATATCATGGAAATAAAAAAATTATTTATCTTAATATAAGACTAATTGTGATGTTCTGCACCCTTAGTTGTACAGCAGACTGAACTAGAAAATTAAATATTTCATAAATTTAAATTATTGACTAGCTTCTTGGAAAAAATTTAAATGTTAAAAAGAAAATCAAAAGAAAGAGAAAACACTCATCTTTTTACATTCACATGATATTTTTCTCTTTCTAAAGCAATATACATCAGAAAGAAACTCATTCTGAGGGATATCATCCTTTCATTTCTTCTTGCTCTGATAATAAAAACAATAGCAGTCTGATTCAAGATTGCAAATTGTGACTGAAAATGTCAGGGTTGAGGGTTCCTAACTATCATTTCTGGACTTTTCAGGTGTACTTTGAATTTTAAGGACTGCAGGGTAATAGTCCTCTCCTCCGTGGAGATAGCTCTAAAGTAATTGGAATTGCTGCATGCGACCTGATGTTGCTAACACCACCTTGAGGACTGGAGCTCAGTCTTAGAGATTAGACCACCAGAGGTACAAATGAGATAGAAGAATCAAAATAACTATGAGAAGGCAAACAGGTGAGCAAAATCTGCAATAGAAAAAAAAAAAAAAAAAGAAAAGAGATAAAAGGTGAAGATGCCCTATAATGGATACCCTGAAACATCTCTTCCCTTTCAGACCTGCAGTCTAGCACAGTCTATGTAATACACAATACATGATTGGGGATTTTTGTTGTTTTAAGTAATTTTTTTTCCCTTATTTTTAAATGTCTAGTTTCAGTGATCTATTACAATGACTAGTGTGTCTTATTTTGATGGGCAGATCCAGGTATTTCACATGAACTCCCAGATAAAATTGGGATTAATTTTTTTAGGATATTCTGCCCATTTGCTAATTCTGCATGACTTTATTGTTCTTTTGTCAGAACATGTACTCTTAGCTCAGGATCCCACCAGGAAAACTTTTAATTTTATTATTTCAGAGCCTTACAGTGAATGCAGATGAAACTTTAGTTTTCACTATGGGATACAGATCAAGATTAATGGGTCACTAGCTAGATAATGTTTCTACTTTTGAGTACTGACTGTCTGTCAGATCTGTTGTTGAAGGATATTACTCTCTTATCAATATCATTTTCCCTTTTAGAAAAGGAAAATTTGAAACAGTTATCAGGTTAGCTAAAAGGGCATCTCTAAATCCTCAGCTAGTATGAACCGTGATATGC
This sequence comes from Dasyornis broadbenti, assembly GCA_013397935.1. Lineage (NCBI taxonomy): Eukaryota > Metazoa > Chordata > Aves > Passeriformes > Dasyornithidae > Dasyornis > Dasyornis broadbenti. The sequence goes on from VZRN01005152.1 coordinate 695,675, forward strand.
AGGACTCTTCAGCATCATATGTTATTAATAAAGCATATTTTAAGTTCGCCATGTCATACTTGCATCTCACAGCTATGTGAGCCCCCTCTTTTGCAGAGACACACCACAAGACACCACAACTGTTCAATTACAGGGCCTCATAAGCCACTTATAACTGACAGAAAATCAGCAAGCTGTGCTCATGGTGGTGGTGGTGTGTGTAGGAAGACGAGAGAAGCAACACCATGTAGCCAAGGGAAATGTGTCCCCATGCCCCCCAACCCTTTCTTACGGCACAGCCTTCCTCAATCCTCCCTTATTGTGGGATCAGCTGCACTGTGGTCATGCTGGTTATGCCACCTCACATGCAGACATGTCTGTAATGTAATGTGTTACGATGTCTGGTACATTTGGAGACAAAGGCAAGAGCACAAGGTGAGGTAGCTCTTCCAAACTGAGGAATTACTTTTTGTAACTTTCTCTGCCTGGCTGCATTTTATAATTTTGACAAGTGGTTATTGTTGGTAATCACAACTGCTTGCTGACATTCATCTCAGGAAAAATCACACCACATTTTATTTTCTTCTTCAGTTTACGATATCAGGCTGCCTTGTGAAACCATTTAGCTAGCTACTGGTTTTGCTGCCAGTATTTCATTTAAATTTGTGAAGGTGAGTGATTCAAACTGGTGGCTGAGAAGCTGCTGTTCCTTGAGCCACTGAAGCAAAGAACTCACCATAAACCAGTTGTTTAAATATTTTCACAGGGACCTGGGTGGTTTTAGCAGCCCAGAGTTCTGGACTCCTACAGCCATAATGAAATCAGTATCCAAAAGATTTTGTTTAATGATAGCTTGCATATCACTGATCAAACTGTTGTCTCTGTCATTAACTGTCAAAATTTCACACAAAACACTCCCGCCCCATAATGCTAAAAGAAGTTATGACACTACAGGTTCAAGAAACCTCTAATTAACACTATTGTCTACTAAAGGTTTTAAAGCTATGTCAACACGGCAAAAGGCAAAGAACTGAAAGGATGCTATTTTGAAGATGATTATTCTGAAATTTAAGAAAATGCACTCCACAGTAGTGACAATGTAGGTAATGTTACAGACTTTGCCTGTGGCTGAACTTAAATAAAAAAAATTAATATGCAATGGCTCAGACCTGCTGCGCTTATTACAGGTGCATTAGTAACATGTTCTGCTAATTAAGTTTAACATTTATATTTCTCTCACAGCCCAGGGTATTTAATGTATTTTGATGAAAAAACTGATTATCCAGAGATCAGTCAAACAGATTTCTAGGACCAATCACAACAGCATGATGCAGAGAGATAAACAGGAAAATATTCTGGATGTGTGGAAAGGTTCAAATGTTGTATCTCACTATAGAAAAGCAAGCTCTCTTCTCTCTTGAGAAACAAATATATAGTCTTTTATGTTATATTCCTCACTAAAATCAGCTTAAAAATTGCATATGAAAATAATGTCAAGAAGATAAATTAAAAACAGCAATACTTTGTACAAGACTTTAATGAAAGTATGAAAAGCTAAAAGCGTTGGACAGCTTTTCTTCAGTGTTCATTCATGATGGCTTAAATGTAAGTTTTGATATAACAATCTCATTGCTATTATTCATTGTCAAGTAAGGACATCTTAGTAACCAAAAACCTAGTAAAGGAAAACATCCGTGGTACTGTGTCTTGCAAGGAAACTTCTCTTGGCAAATTCAGAAATAGAGGAGAGTTTCACAAGCACGACTTTGCCCTTTTTGAGCTGCTTACTTACATCTCCTTCCAGACAAGGTGAATACTTCACTTTCAGTAATTGCTAAGGACCACAGAGATAAAAAGGAAAAAATAAAAACAAAATAAAGAATCTGAGAATGACATAAGAATCTGGAACAGTTACAAAAATGGTCATCAGAGCTCTAAACAAGCAGTTTTACAGGGACAGTTTTAAGGGGCAAGCAGTAAAATGGTTCAGAGATACATTTGTTTATTTTGTTTTCTCTTATTAGGCCAGAATCTGGGAAGTGGTGAATGAATTCCTTGTATTGCTTTGTTTGTATGCATGGCTTTTGCTTTATCTGTTAAACTGTCTTTATCTCAACCCATGAGTTTTCTTACTTCTACTCTTCTGATTATCTTCCACATCCCACCAGTGGGATTGAGCAGCTGTGTGGTGCTCAGTTGTTGGGTGGGGTTAAACAACGAGTGTCTTAAATATCTAAGGTTTTTTGTAGTTACAATTATTTTTATGAGTCATAAAATCTACATTTTAAGACCCTGTTTCAGAATGATACTTCCCAATGCTCCTACTTTTAAATCTGTGAGAAGATCTGTGACATTAACTTTTAAGGAGAATACTTATTATATTTCTCGTTTAAAGTGCCTCAGTATCACCACCTGATAACCACATTATCAGCTTTACAAATGCATATTTTCACCACCATTGCTAAACAGTGAAATCAAATGTTTTCCTCAGGTATTCAAATGTAACTCTTTGTCTGAATATAGAGAAACTCTTTCTGCTTTCACCCTTTCAGAAAAACACCACAAATTAGGAAGCCATTTCTTCAAATTGCAGAGTTTGGTCACAAACTTTGTGAAAATTAGTGGGGTCAAAAAAAGACTAAATTCTGATGTTCACACTTATTAAAAAAAAAAATTAAAATATATCAATATCAATATATCAATTCCAATATAAAAAATGCAATACATCATTCATAAAGCAATACTTAATACAATAGTTTCAAAACTGTTACAGAGTAAAATGACTGTGCAATTAATCATATTGCAGAAAATATCACAGAAAAAAACCTATTCTTGTAGCAAATCACTCGATATAAAATTTATTTAATATTTTTAATGGCAATATTGTTGTAAGCTTGAATCAGGTATGGGCCAAGATGTTAAATTTTAATAAATTATTACTTGGGGATTATAAGAGTCACACAACATCAGTTTCTCCTATGAAGTTTAGAACTGGGAAAGATGATTGGAAATAGTATTGGATAGGTTAAACTATTTTTTGTTTCAGTCCTCCTATAATTACAGCCAGCCTCTGAGTAGTAATAAGTAATCCAAGAATATCTGCATTCCCATGAGATTCATAACTAACATTTCCCAGTAAGCTTACTAAAGTAAATCTAACAAATATAAAAAACTAAGTGTAGTAGTTATGCTGTACCACAGAAAGACAGCAGAATTTTTCAAGGTTATTATTCCCATGTCCACAGTAGCTGAGAATTTGTTTAAAAAGAGCAAAAAGAGAACCCTATTTGGATTAGATTAATACAGGACAAATAACAAACATTGATCCAGCCCTTTGTGTCTTTAATACAAACCTCTATAACAGCCAATGTAACCACTAATATCCCATGTTCACTGATAATGAACAAAAATTCAATTACAAAATTTACTCCTGAAGCACTTGAATCTTAAAACATTTTTGCTGCCAAGTTTGATAAACGTTGCAGTTCAAGCTGGTTAGAGATCTTCTAATTTCCAATTCTAACTTTATATCTGAGTGTCTCATATACTTTGTTTGCTCAGGTATCTGTACTGACTTTTAGGTTTAAGGAGTTCTATTCCTTCCTTCACATCTACCCCTGGATGCACTAGTCAACGCCAAATTCCTTCTCTTTTTTTTTTTTTTTTTTAGATTAGGCTGAGTAAACCAAGTTCTAAACCTCTCTTGCTCAGATAAATATTGCATTTTCCTAATTATTAAAATAGCTGTTTCCTCCACCTCCTCCATTATTATGTTAATCTTTCTTGAAAATAGGTGACCAAAATTGTATGTAGCATTCTGAACAAGGTCTTAATCAGTGCCTTGTAAAATGAAATTAGTATTAACTTGGCTGTACTCAAGCCATTGTTTAATCTTTTCCAGAATTTCACAATCCTCTTTTAGCATTTAAGCACCACAGCCATTTGGTCACTTGTTAGGTCCTCAGTAAAAAAAAAAAAAAAATATATATATATAATAAAAAAAGGTATTGTTCTTAAATTTATGTTTTATGTTATCTCATTGAATTTTCATTACTTAAGGGATAATGTTTTGCTCAAAGAATTATTAATGTATAACATAAATAGTATTTTTCTGGTTTATTCATAGGTTACTAGCCTATAAAATATGGAAATAAAAACTTAATGTCAAGGACGTAGTGTTTTGAAGATATTCCAGTTCATTTTCTGATGACCATATACCTGTACATTGCATCCATTCTCACAGAGTAAGCTATTTCTTCAGAAGAAAAAGGAAGTAGGAGAAAAAGGAACCTTCAAAATAATAGACAAATAATAAACTATTAAATATACCATACAACTCCTAATACATTCCTAGATTGCATGGAGAATTAGCAGGAAGTAGTTTCAGGAAAGCACTTTGTTGAGGCCTATGTTATTATACTAATCACAGAGAAAATGAAAGCAAATCTAATGCACCAGGTTCCTTGTAGGAAGTGTGCGGACCCTTGTCTAGGAGCAGGACAGCATTTTCCCTATGTTGAGTGTTCATGAGCTCAAATGGAGCAGCAGCAGGGAGACTGAAGGAAAAAGGTTCTCTGTCATAAACTGGACTCCTCACAAGACAAGTCCATGATTCAGTGAGACGGGAACAAACTGCCACATGAAGTGCCTCTTCAGAGAAGTGCTCTAAATCCTTCAGAGAAAAGACTTCTTCCAGAGTTTCACATATTCCATTGAATGTCCTGCCTACCATGTCATAGTTCATACTAGTTAGTACAGGTCTCTTTCCCTGATGCTTTTGTGAGTGGGAAAAATATAATCTCCATGAATCTCTCTTTCAAGTCATGTCATTCAGTCAAGAAAATAAACAAACAAACAGAAACATTTTAAAATTAAAAAACATTTCTATTATTACTAGTTTTCTTATTAAACCCTTTCTTTTTCGCTGAGAAACGTCCCATTTTCTGGAATAATAGTTGTTTATATTGTCAAAAATATATTCATTTTAGTGAATTCAGTTGTCTTTTGAGGCACTATAAGGTATCCAAACCATAAGTATGGGAAAAAATTATCAGTGGCTGACATTCAGTCCCTCTTGTTTGGGTAGGCGCAGAGAAGAAAAGCAGGGAAGCTGTGGCTGTCTGTATTAAAGGAACAGAATCAAGTTTCAGTGCTCTGGGCCTTGTTAATTTGTGCCAACATTTAACTACATATGCCACTCATGGGGAAGCAAATATAAACTGGTTACAGATCTGTTTGAGACATGAACCAGGCATAGTTCAGAATGACCTTAAAGTGATTGCAAATATTCTGCTATTTAGGTGAAATATGGATGACTTCATTGCCTAAGGGTTTGGAAAGCCTGTTAAAACCTGGTGATATCCCAGCAATGACCTTTCTGTCTTCCAGAGATCATGAAAGACAGATATCTCTTGCTCTGCAAGGAAGAGGAGTAAAGAAGTGATGTATAAACTTCTGAGCTAGAGTATCTGTCAACTTACTGCTCCATTGAATGACTGGCAAGACCAATGAGCCAAAAGAAGTGAATTATCCATTAAAGGACAGTGTATATTAAAGCATGGCAAGATTTGAAAGCAGAAAATCAACTGTTACAGAAAATTTCAAATTTTCTGGTCCAGAATGCTCTCCTTTTTCTTGTCTCAAGCTTTCTTTTTCATTCTTTTAGCCAGCAGGTTTTTTCTTTCCTCCTCAAAATCGGATTGTATCAAACAGCAAAGGGGCTATAAATCACACACGTTTGCTTCTTCCATTCATATCTACTCTTCTTCTATGTTTTGAAAGATGTAATTCATATTGAAAAAGCTTTCTATGATATATGGAGAGATCTACACCGGAGATCTACATATTTTGTGGAACAAAAAGGAAATCTCCAGAGACTGCTGCTTGGTTAGTATTTTAGGTGATTCTTCTGGCAAAGACTTGGCTTAGAAATCAGCTGTTTTGTAAATCTGTAATCCATGATAAAAGACTGCAAGGAACTTCATCCTTTCTGGTTCACATTAGAAGTTTATGGGTCTATGGGCTTTTTTGAAGACTGATTCATACAAGTTAGTACAGACTGCTTTTTACCTCAGTTCCTACTTTTATTCTTTCTTCCAATGTAGATGTGTGGTCACAGTTTAAACAGTAGAAAAACCTTAGTCTGGTAGTTGATTTCTCACTTCTTTGTGCTTTGTTTAGTGCTTTTCCAAGTGGCTTGTGGCTGTGCTACCTAGGAATTCATCACACAGTAATTCTGAGGGAACAAAACCAAACTCAAATCTTTTGCCAGAAAACACAAGCATACTTGAGAATAGCTGCAAGTTCAGTAGCTGTAGACCTTTACTGTCTTTCTTCCTTTTATTTACTGTTATTGATGAAAAAGCAGTATTCACATAAGTGTTGTGTTCCTTCCTACCTGTTCAAGATAATCATGACCATCTTTCCAATGTCATGGTGCAAAACAGTAATCAAGGTCCAGGTTAGCACTTTATTTCCCCACAGCATTACGAACACGAATAACTGTATCTGATATTATAAAAATCGGAATGATAGATCCAAAGAATGTCTCACAATAAAAGATAATTACAATCTAATGCCAATCTATGTAAAGCTCAGGATGTCTTCAGGCTATTTCTTATTCCCAGCTGTAGTCTAGGAGTATTTTCATTTCTCTGTTATTTTCCATGAAAACTACTGATTTGTCATAATTGATAAATGTGTGCTGCTAACAGCTACCTAAAGAATTTATGCTTATCCTTGGACTAAAGTAAAAAGCTCTCTGCCATTTCAATCAGCTCAAAACAAACTACAGCTGGCATGAAACTTATTCAAACACTTTTATTTATCCTGTGTCATCCATAGTTCTACTACGGAAAATATCGACAGTGATAAAAAACTTCCATTTCCAGCATGATTTTTTTAGTACAAAAAGAAAAAAAACCAAATTTATTTAACTACTACTAATTTTTTCAAGTGTCTTCCTTCCTTCCTTCCTTCCTTCCTTCCTTCCTTCCTTCCTTCCTTCCTTCCTTCCTTCCTTCCTTCC
>VZRN01005152.1:702869-721152 GCA_013397935.1 Dasyornis broadbenti
CCTTCCTGCCTTCCTTCCTGCCTTCCTTCCTGCCTTCCTTCCTGCCTTCCTTCCTTCCTGCCTTCCTGCCTTCCTTCCTGCCTTCCTTCCTGCCTTCCTTCCTGCCTTCCTTCCTGCCTTCCTTCCCGCCTTCCCGCCTTCCTGCCTTCCTTCTTTTTGTCTTTATCTCTCTCTTTATCTCTCTCTTTCTCCCTCCCTCTCTCTTTGCTTTTACCTTGTATTGCTGCCATGTTTATTACTATCCATTGGCAAGAAATGACCACCCTTCCCTAAATAAAAATCTAAAAAGCTTGTGCCATTTTAAAGGCTGAGACAAATCTGCTGACAACTCATGTGCTCTAGAAGTGTTAACTAAAAATTATTCTCTTCTGAAACTGTTTCTGAAATCATCTTTTACTTTGCTTTACATCTTTTACTCATGTACCGTACTGTAGAGTACATGTTACACTGAAATCTTAGTCTCTATTTATAACCAATAACCACATGCTTAAAATGAATGCCTATATATTTAATTTAAATGTACTGGCTGTTGATTTATTTTTAATTATTCCATATCATTTAAAACCTCTGAAAGTTAGGCTGCAGAACTAGTTGAATTGTTCACCATTACTTTGTATTCCACAGCAACTGATGAACATCTCTACAGGATGACTTATTCATCTACCCTCGCAATCTGGATAACATAAAACATCTTTAGAATGTCTATGTTTTTTCACGGAGCATAGAAGGCCCTTAGACCAGCTATTGAAGTTCCAATATTTTTTTCGGATTAATCCTCCTTTTTGTTGTTTACTTTTAAACTCTTCCTGCATTATCAACCACATGCACGGTGATAATGACAACCCTCCCCCATGATTTCTAATTGAGTATTTCAACATTACCTGTTCCCTGTCTCGGCACAGAGGCAAGGACACCACATGTTGCTTTTGTCAATGCCCAGCAAAGTTCGTTCCTACATCAGTGCTCCAGACACTGATTCAATATGCCCAGGAAAACTGGTGTTTCTATATATGCAAAATTTGAGAGGGGATTGCAGGAAGGCTTGTGGTTCAGGTGCAAGTGGTTCTTTGCCAACAGCATATTGAATAAATACAAAGATTTTTTTCATCTCTCTTGCCAGTTATTTCACTTCTGTAAAATTTTGTTGTGCAATGCAGTGTCTTAACAATGTCACAGTGCTAAGATACAGTGGCTGGATTACAGAATTGTCATTTTTCATTCTAGATTTGACTGTATTCCTGTGATAAGAAGTCCTTCTTATGGTGCCACCCTTAAATGCATCTTAAAAGATATTAGCTCAGCACAACCATTAAGTTTGACATAGATTTTCTCCCAGAATACAAATTTTAACTCTAACTGCATTACAGCTTTATTAATTTTGCAATGCTTCCAGCAAGGGTTTACTGGCATACTTTTGCAAGTCATTAATTGTGCATTCTGTCATTCTAGTTTTAATGACATTGTAATTTTCTCCAAGACTGCTAGAGAAATGAACTGTATAGTTTTCATTAAATGGCCTGAAAAAAAGTGATAAACACACAAATAAATACTTACTAATAAACAGATTATTTGCAACCATTTCAAAACACTGGAAATATCTCTTGAGACAAAAACAAAAGAAGAAGACAAAATTCAAGTGGAAATCTGAAGTCCAAAATCACATTTATGGGAAAAATAAAACATCATAAATCTTATTAAAGCTTTCAATCAAATTATTTTGCTCTTTAAAACTGTAATACCATTGGAAAACTGAATTTCCATTTACATTGAACTGTTTCTTCATAATACTTCCTGGCCTTATAAATACAAAAAACCACCTTAAAAATCTCTCATTAATACTTCTAGATTTTATTCCTTTCTCACAGCCTCTGAATGATTAAATAATAATAATTTCAACTTTTTTCTGAGTACAGAAGATGCCATTTGATAGCAACATTCAAATACAACAGAAATCAGAATATAAAAACAAATTTACAATGGTACATGGAACAACCCAGGATAACATAATTAGGTATGTCTCAAGACCTAGTAAGAATGAAAAAAATGTGCCTAAAAAAACCCAAAAGAAACGTTTCACACTCCAATGAAAGTAAACTGAAGAGTTGGACTGGCAGAAATACATTTAACTGAACAAATACAGTCAAGCATTGGCATGCCACCATTTAACAGAATGGAGACAGTAGGAAGAAAATTAAAGGACTTGAAAACCGTAAAGGGCTTAAAAGTTTAAGGGATTTAAAATGAAAATTTACCTAAAATTTCAACTTGAATACTGTTTTATTAATTGTTTTATTTAGTTATATTCTCTCCCTCTCTTTTTTCCTACTCCCATCTTTCCTTTATTCTTTTCTTCTTTTCTTTGATATGGCATTCATCTGGAAATACAAGATCCTCTTGTTTTAAAGAGTCTCTTCACAACATTAACTTGTGTCTGAGTAAAATCAAAATGGACAGCACATGGCCATTCTGGGGGCCAAGCAAATTCTGTGTAAGTAAAGTGACTGCACATGTGTGACAGGGTGTTCCACCTCTATCTCTCACCCACATTGACTCTCGGCCGAGTCAATGGCCGAGTCAATGACCGAGTCAATGACTCTGCAAGAGATTATCTCTTGGCGCCTGAGAGCCTGAATCCCAACCAAGGAATCAACATCTTGGTACGGGAAAACCAGGTGTGGAAAGAGATGAAAAGAATAAGTAAGTGACCAAAAGACACACTTTTACACTATAACAGACACACGAAATATCACAGAGGCAGAGGTTTCCTGCACGTACTCTGAAGCATGGAGGAGCCTCTCCCCTGATCTGGACGCAGGTCTGTGGTTACTTCCTCGAGGATTGAGTGAAAGGATCCTAATGTATGTACCATCACCAAATCGGAGTTGGTAAGATATATTGGTTTCCTAAATTGTATTACTTCTTCGCTAGCTGTAACAATAGGTACCTCAATTCATGCTGTATTATCTACTAGTAGGTCTTTTATTTTTTTTTTTCTTTTGTTTCTATTTCATTTTGTGTGGTATTTAGTTTGTTTAGTTCCTGACCTTGTTATTTTCTTATGTCTAATAAACAGTAATTCATTTTATATTAGACCTAATAGGCCCATTATTAAAGAACTTGCGAATGGGACTGTGGGAACCCCAATAAAAGTTGCTGCCTGCTGCTGAGGGCCTAGGCAAAAGGCAGATTTAACTCAACCCCCATCTCCCATTCATAAAAACATGACAGCAAATTTCCCAGAGACAGTGCAGCAAAGTAATTTTGTGGCTATTGCCTTCTCTGGATCCATTTAGTCCTCCACAGAAAGACCCCCAAACACCTTCAGAAAAAAACAAAATACAAGTTCCAGGCTTTTAAATGAGAGAGCTATTTTTGATCAGTGGAGAAAAAAAAAGTGGCAAGACATAATAAGTCCATGACATCTGTTTTCTTTTGATGACAGGGAATTCATTTATAATCTCCCCATATAGTAAAAACAAACCAAAACAAAATAAAAAATATAATTAAAAAAGAAACAACAAACAAACAAAACAAAACAAAAAAACACCCCGAAGTCTACAATTTGCATAAAGCTCTAGAATCTTGGGATCTTCCAAATGTCTGGATTCTGACTGAATTTGGCATTCTGACTGAACTGGGTCTGTAGGCTACCTATTGCTACACATTTACACGATTATGTTAATGTTGCATGTTCTTTCTATCTCATTGTTTTCATAGGTACAACATGACACAGACGTTTCTGGCTGCACCAAGATTTTAGAAACATAGAATTATTTATGTTGGAAAAGATCTTCAAGCTCATTGTGTCCAAATATAAACTTAACACTGCCAGGTCCACCTGCCTAAGTACCACATCTACACGTCTTTACCTGCATGGATGGGGACTCAATCACTTCCCTGGGCAGCTTGTTCCAATGCCTGACCACCCCTTCAGTGAAGAAATTACCCTAATATTCAATTTAAACCTCTCTTGGTGCAACTTGAGCCTATTTCCTGTTTTCCTGTGTATTGTTACTTGGAAGAAGAGATTGGCCCCCTTTCAGGCACTTGTAGAGAGGGATGTCTTCCCTGAGCCTCCTTTTCTCCAGGCTAAACACCCCCAGCTCCCGCACCTGCTCCTCGTTAGGTTTGTGCTCCAGACCCTTCACCAGCTTCATTGCCCTTCTCTGGACACTCTGCAGCCCCTCAACGTCCTTGTAGTGAGATGCCCCAAACTGAACACAGGATTCATGGTGTGGCCTCACCAGTGCCCAGTTCAGGAGGACAATCCCTGCCTTGGTGTCGCTGTGGTGCTCATACCAGTCCTGATGCCTGCTGTCCACCTGGGTACACTGCTGACCAATACCCCTGTTTTTAAAAACAGCATATTTCACAGAAGACTTAGTCGTGTGTTTCTGGGCTACAACTTCTTTAGTGACATAATTTTGACACCATGATGATTTTTCACAAGAATTAATTGCCACTACCTTCAGATAAAAAGTTGGAAGGACTTTTATTTCTTCTGAAATCTGAAATGCTGTGTGTTAAATCCATCAACTTATATGACACATTTTTACCTTCACCTTTATTCCCAGTTTAGTGCCCAAGACTTTTTTTGCAAATGTCCTTCCAAAGCCCTGATGTCTAACAATAATAACATATTGTAAAGTTTTTTTCTTGATACAACATACAATATCACATTATATCTCTATTTCCTTCAGGTTTTTTCTGACTGTGTCTGAATTGGTTTTGAGACGTGATCATGTCTTTGAATAAACGTTATTGTTCCTCTTTGTCATTTTGTGATCCATCTCAAAAAGTTTAGTTTTGCTGACTGAGCACCTGGTGAGCAATTGAGTCTCTTCTGTCACTTGCGTGACTTCTTCACACATCAAAATTTCAAAATGCCTGAATTCTTTCCTGTCAGGCTACATCTCATAATTCCTTTAACACTGTTCTCATATTTCCATTTACCTTAACCTTTTCCCATGTCTTTGTTTTTTGCTAATTGTGACATTGATTCACTTTTACTTTTCCTTATCTATTATCACCAGTATTATCAACACCACTGCTACTGTCACTTATTCATTTTAGCTATTCAACCTTTCTTTCTTTTTCTTATTCTTACACATCTTTTGATAATCTGCCAAATCCTGCAACTCACTTTGGAAGGCACTTACTTCTCACTGGAATGCATTTTATAAGTGTTTGTAAAAAGAGTGCATTATAAATAAAATGCAACATTATTTATATTCTTTTTCCTAATTTTGTGCGGGCGCCAGCTGCTGTTCTTGTGAATAGAGCTATTAGGAAGCTAGAAGTGTCAGAAGACAAAACAGCAAGAAATTTCAATAGAAAGATATTTTTAAATCATCTAAAAGCCCAAGGCACCAAAAAAAAACCCCAAAAACCAAAAAACCCAACAACAACACGAAGAACCAAAAAAACAAAAACCAAAAACCTAAACTGTAATAGATTTCTAACTATTGTAAATAATAAACATTAAAGCCCCTGTCTAAATTTTTAGAATTTTGGGGAAGAACTAATTACTCCAAGGAAGCCTATATTTGATGAGTTGTCTAATAATATACTAAAAGAATTTTTAAAGGGGTTATTTTTTAACCTCCTATCATTAATTCAGTTGCAGCTGTCGGTGTCCTTTGTAATATTCAAGCTCTAATGATTTTCCTCTAAATTCTATGTTTATAGGGATGACTTTTGTTTTCAGGAATATTGTCTCATTTGTGAGAAAAAAAAATAATATATCCAAGAATTTTCTGTTCATGGATAGCACATCAATCTTTCCTTGTTTTATAGTTACTACTTGTGCTTCCAGAATGTAAACCACTACCAGACGTTTCAGAATTAAAATATCATTTATGTTTTAAGTCATTGCCAAAATGTCTTTCAAACATCAAGTTTTGTCTTCATAAAAGGCTTGCAGGTTTACTGAAAAATTAAAATTTCATAGCATTCATTGAAGAGCTTTTGAGAAAGACAATATCCTGAAGATATAAATCCAATTATTTAGTTTCCATGAAATTAGCATAGTTAAAGTTATTTTGATTCCTGAGGGGATTGTTTTTTACATTTCTGAAAAAGGAAAAACATGATACAGTAAATTTACAATAAAGTAAGAGGAAGGCAAATTTCAGATACTTGTCTTCTGGTAGATCTCGTAGCTGTAGCCAAAGTCTGTGATAGTCTCAATAGGATCAGACAGAATTTCTGATGATTCTAAATTTAAATTTAACTTCTTTTTCATAAGTAATTTTTACTTCCATAAAACAAATTGATCAATGCATTGGTTTTAAAGTAGAACCTGAAAATATGTTATTCCTATGGAAAATTTTCTAGGAATTAGGGAAAACTAAACACCAGGACAGATCAATCATAAGAGATCAAACAAACAGTTCTGACCTAAATAAATACTCATTAAGCTCTCCAAGATTCAAACATATATCCAGACTAATCTAATTCTCTTTCATGGATTTTTTTTCATTGGTATCTGGAAAGCCAGGTATTGGGATCCTATTGAAAGGCATGTGGTGGAGAAGACTTTGATCAGAAAAATTTCTAAAAAACAATACCAAGCTAAACTGATATCTGATGCATTTTTAACAAGTATCAAAATTCAACACCTCTTTCAAAGCATGGAAAAGAGTATATAATATGGGAAATTAGTAACTATTCTTTCAGGTAGCTGTAGAGAGCAGTGTGGTCCTGTTTGAGCATCCTCTTCCACAGATTAAACAACCCCAATTCTCATCATAAGACATATTTTCTAAATCTTTCACAAGATTTGCTGCCCTTCTCTGGACATGAGAATACATGAAAGTCTTTACAGAAATAGAGAACTCCAAATATTCAGCTGGAAGATATGAACTTAATATCTTTTGAAGAAAAATGAAAAAAAGAGCAGAAAACGAGTCATATTGTTCATTTATATTTTAGACATAGAAAATGGGAATAATTTAATATAAGCTTCATGTACCTACAGTGCAAATTTCAACATCTGTCTAGTCTATCTTGTTTCCCATTAAATGGAATGGCAAGAATAAGGCTTTTCAGGATTAATTCGATAACCGCTGTCTAAGGTAACTTTTTTAAGATGAGGAACATTATGACTAGATCCAAATATAGCTCATGTAGTAGCTGATTATGATTATTGAATGAGACAGTACATCTGACCATTGTCCAAATAGCTTTAGGAATGGGTCATTACCATGGTAATCTTTGTGTAAGAATTTCCCCACTCTTCACAATAAATCTGTGAAATCTATTATAGCCACATATGGTAAGTATATCAGTTCAAAATTAGACATTTCTGAGGCTGCGTGGAGAGAATGGCATCGGTCACCAATAAGTTTTAGGAAAAAAAATCAGTAGAAATTCACTGTGTACCAAACACTTTATTGTTAGTTATAGGCCTGTAACAAAAACTTCAGTTTTGGATCTGAAATACATCCAAATGTGGGGATTTTGCAGGATCAGTTTTGGGTTAATTTAATGGTTTTCACAGGATAACAGAAACTAACTGTTCATGCACTAAAATGGATAATTTTTTTATTTATATTTCTGTAAAAGGGAAAAACAAGCAAGAAAAAGCTGTACTTCTTTGGAATCTCTGAAACACTCAAGATTAAAGATTTCATGGGGCTATTTTTTTTTTTCAGAAGTTAAACTTGAGGCAGACCAGACTATGTTCCATTTTATCCTTAAAAAGTGTGACATTTTAATAATTATGAGTACATGCAGACCATCATGACTTATTGTAAGGGTTTTCTTTATGTGCTGAGGCTAAGATCTTTCTTTCCTCACAGTTTATAAGGCCATTAATCAGCTCTTGAGACGCTGCTTTTGAGTTTAGTCCATCTCAGAAAAATACGTCATGTAATTTAAAAGCACATGATGGATACAGATATGTAAATGAATAACCTGGACATTGTATATTAGGACAGAAATTATTGCCTCCAAGAGGCAATTTTAAACAAAAATGTGATCAAATCCAGACATCAGAGGACAGGAGAAAACCCCTCAACTTTTCTATAAGGTATTTAAAGCCCAGATCTACAGGTCAACCAATTGATCAAAGATCAGCACACATCCAAACGTCTTCATACTGTACATCAAATTTACTCTTTTTTTTTTTTTTTAATAGACATATCTACTGCAACTCTGTTAAGTATAGTCTTCATTTTTTTCAACACTTAGTTATTTTTAAGGGGAAAATATTCTGGAATAGAATTTGGACCCCTGTTGAATAGTAGGGATGGACACAACTTGTTAATGGTGCAAAAGTTCTCAAATAAATTTGGTGTCCTACTTAAATATAAACCTTAATGGCAGTGTTTAAATCAAAATCTATCTCAAAATTACCGTAGAAGGAGCAGGAATTCTAATGCAGTGTTTTACAAGAGATAATATAGAAATACAGAAGTCTGTCATTTAGGAAGCCAGGTGAGAAATTCTTTTGCTACAGTGTCCATTGCCCTACTTTTTTAAGCAACCCATACTATGGTCTCCTTTATGCAAACTTAATCAAGACCCATCTTTCAGCTGGCTTCCCTGTTAAAACTGTTTTAAAATCTCACTTTTCTCATAGTTAAAATTTCTAATCAGTCTTCACGCTGAACTGATTTATGTGCAATTTACCTACCTTTGCTATACATGCACACTACATAAGCAGATATTTTGGCCACTACATTCTCAGGGGCAATAAAAAGTCAGACAAGTCTGCCTAAACCAAAACCCTAGAAAGTCTTTTCACAGTTATCTTTTTGATGTTGAAGGAGAGGCATGCAGAACAAATGATGAAGTTAGTATGAATATTTCCAACTGTGCAGCATTTTCATAACCATCTCATACACTTTGTTTCATTGGCAACCAGACATCAAGACAAGAAGCTAACCCTTTTCCTGAGAGAATGTTAAGCACAATAATGTGTCCTTTTTGTAGGAATAGATGACTCCTGCTTTAGCAAATGTTGCCAACATAGGAGACAATGCACTGAGATTATGATTTATTTTACCACAATTGCTATATTGAGAAAAAAGAACCCCACAGAGGTACTTCATTATCTTTCTGTAGTTCCCTTGGATGGGTAGTTCACTAATCATGTATTGCAAATTATTATTGGATGTGCGACACCCAATTTTGCAAAGTCAATTTATACGATATTATATTTGCCTTTGCAGTGCTTTTCTGGTTCTTTCCTTTTTTTCTCAAAGAATGCTCTTTTGAAATTCAGTTTTAGTAATACTAAAGCACCTTGTTCATCATTAAATAATTTTGCAAATTAATCAATCATTCAGCAGTAATTATTATCTTTATAATGGGTTTTCTTCAAAATGGACAGTTGAAACACATTTCAAAATATTGAGTGTGAGTCTCAGAACATATTAACATTTAAATTATTCTGAAAGTTCTGCATTTTAAACTTAATGAGGATAGAATTGGATCATTACTAGGGTAACAATTTAATCAGCTGATAACTTGACCAGTTAGAATGATCTTCCTTAGAGAACAGGTGTCTAAAATTTCAATCAACTGAATGTATGGTTTTTTTAGATTGAAGGTTACTAACTCGAGGAAGGTATGATAGGTTTTACAATCTGCTGTTTGCTTTGGCTTCCTAAATGTCAGGAACTGCTAGCAATAAGATGTACAGTTATTCTGTGATAGATACAATTTTGTAGCATCACTGTCAAATTAACATTACAGGTCTTCTGAACCACCAGCTCTTAAGGACAAATCTCAGTCAATATGTAAAGAGTTAGTCAGAAGTGGGAGTGTTTGGAGTGTGAATTTCATCCTGATCTGAAAGTAAGTTTGCAGATTATGAAAAGCTATATGGACTAAAAAAGGGAATTATTTTTGTTTGGGTTTTTTACTGCAACTCTGCCTTTCCAGAGGCATACTGGTTTGTCATTCTCCAATCTTTCTCAACATAGTGGAAGAAAACAAAGTGGGGACCACCCCAGCCACTCTCAAAGTATAGAGTCAGGCTTCAGAGACAACACATGCTCAAGAGGCCAAATCAAATCAGACAACCTTCCTTGAGTCAAGGAAAAAGAACAGAAATCAAAGTTAAATACTCCCCTTGAGGGGACAGAAAAACTATGTGCTCTGAGGGCTGGTGAAAAGAATGAAAACAATAAATGCTTTAACTCTGAGGGGAGTTTAGATTTAATAGATTTGAAACACTGAAATCTCGTGACACTCTAAAAGTGAAATATGACAAAAGTTTTTTCACTGGCCATACAGTTCTCAAAGGTCAGCTGAAGGTAAGCTCTTGACACACTATCATCTGCTTTTTTTGTCCTGGAGTAGAGGGAAAAAAGAAAATCAAACTTTTCAGTGATGCAGGGGGTAAATGACATAGTGATCAAAGTGTGCTAAAATGTTCACAGACAGATTGTTGAAAAAAAGATAACGTACATGAGTGAAAATTCTTGATAACAAGGCAAATACTTCTACCCTTGATCCGAAAAAAAATGTTCCAGAAATAGTATCCTTCAAAAGGAGAAAAGGACAATGAAAATGGGTTCTTATTCATTACAACAGGAGAGAGGGCTGCCCAATAGTAGGTTTATTGTAGTAGAATTAGCTCCATATATTGGGAACATCTAAAGCACATGTAAATTCAGCATTATAAGATTGATCCAAGCACATAGGAAAGCTAGACAAGTCTTTTTTCTCTCAACCCCATGGTCATATCACAAGACTGTAACTGCTTAGCCAAAAATGGAGTGGAAACGTGTCCCTCGATTTTTACTGGCAATATAAAAAAAAAGAAAAAATAAAATAAAATAAAATAAAATAAAATAAAATAAAATAAAATAAAATAAAATAAAATAAAATGTTGATGTAGCTTAAATGGGATTATATAGTATAATTATAATCTACAAAATTTATTACATATAATTATCTGATAATTACACTAATATATGTGTATATTATATACATATCAATACAATATATATGCACAATATGTATGCATGATGTGTATATAGTATATATTATTTACATACAATTATGTGTATATAATAATATATAAATATTATTATGCTAAATATTTTTTGTAAAAAAGTTAATATACTATGGGAACTTAAAATTGTATTTAAAGTGTTTGTATCCTGATTAGAATAACAGAATAACATGGAAGGCAAGTTCCACTAAAATGAGTGACAGTAAAAAATTGCAGTAGATAAAAATTTTCAGTGGACCTGGAATTAATCTAGAAAAAACAAAGCAGCAAACTTCTTGAGGAATACTTATGATGTAAGGTTAGTGATCTCTGCTAGGCTTACTCAGTTTTAATCTCCACAGAAATGCCATGCTGCATTTTGGAACAGAAGAGCTTTTCCCTGAATTAACTGATTTCCTTGGTCTACATTTATTTTAGTTTAGACCAGTCCAGTGTATGGTTCTTGATAAATTAGAGGTCTGGGCAATCACCCGCCGTAGGAACTTCTTCATCCAGAGGGTGGTTGGGCACTGAACAGGCTCTTCAGGGAAGTGGTCACAGCACCAAGCCTGACAGAGTTAAACAAGCATTTGGACAATGTCCTCAGGCACATGGTGTGACTCTTGGGGATGGTCCTGTGCAGGGCCAGGAGCTCAATGATCCTTTTGGGTCCTTTCCAACACAAGATATTCTGTTATGCTATCATTATATGACTCTTCAAAAGCTTAATTAACACTTCAAAGAAGACCAGCCAAAAGGGTCCCCTGTTACAGCTACCAGAGCTAATAAAACTTCCTGCCTTATAAATGAATTGCCAGTTTCAAAAAGATCTTTAATATTGTGTGCATTTTGACAGGAACTGACTCCTACCATATTTTCACTTCAGTTTCTGATAGAATTGTACAATCAATTTAAATTAAACATGATTATGGGCATTATGATAAATGTTTATGCTTAAAATGTATGGGGTTGGTTGGTTGGTTGGTTGGTTGGTTGGTTGGTTGGTTGGTTGGTTGGTTGGTTGGTTGGTTGGTTGGTTGGTTGGTTGGTTTTATTTGGTTTAGGGTTTTCAATATTGAAATTGGATACTAATATCACGGTTGATTTTTTTTCCTTTTTGATGTGTTATGGGACACTAGATTTACTAGTGTCCTGTTACTCTTGATCCCTAACTGTAAACCTGTTGTGACAGCAATGAATATCAGCCAGAGGAAAAAACTGATTCACATTTCAAGCAAATGTAATTGCTGCTAACAGTTGGAAAACAGAAGACACACATATTTCCAAAAATTAATTAAAAATTTTAAAAATTAAAATTTTCCTTATATTTTTCAGGTCATAAATAATTCACTATCTTAAAAAGAAAAAATGAAGCAAGTTCTCCATGGATACTTATATGAATACTTTTGAAAATCTTTTTCAGTCCATGGCTTTTAATTAGGGCTGAAGATAACAGAGTGCATGGAAAGTTTTCACACTAATATTCTATTAGATAAATAGTTTGCTCCAGGTAATAGTTAAAATATTTTTAAATCTGAATCCCAGATAAGATGATTCTCACTTTAAAGTCATTTATTTTTTATTTCATTGCCACTGCACTCTCCACTATGTGGGTACTTTCTTTTGTCAGGGCTATAGGCACAAAACTACAGTGAAAATACAGAGAAAAGGTTGTGCAGCAGCACAAGTGAAGTAAATTTGGTGATTTTAGCACAGTCTTTGTAATTAAATACTTCCACTGATTGATACAACAGCCTGTGCAAGTTCTATCCCTCTACACAAGGTCAACCTTATGCACTGCAGTTAGTTAGGACAACACAAAGAGCTGACCAGAGAGCATGAGATAGCCACAGCTGACTGACTGTGTGTGCCTGAAAGAAAACTTTCTGGTGCAAGACCACTGATGCAATATCTGCTGATATTGACAGGGCTGAATGTGTATCTCTGGCTTTGGCTGTGCTTCCCTTGCTCCTCCCCACACCTCAGATGCACTTGTAAAACGCCATACAGATTTGCCAGCTCTAAGACAGTCAGCATGCTTTCAGAAGAAGAAAACCTCATGGAGCTTCAGTGGATTTGGTCTTCTTTGTTGAAGCTTTTGCAGTAAGAGCAGACCACTTGAGTAATTTTCTGTCTGAGTGTGGTGGTACATCCTCCCCCTCCTCACGCCTGCTCTACGATCTCAGGAGCTCCTTATAAGCCTTAACCAAACCAGCAGAGCAGTGCAGAACCCCTTCAGAAAAGAAGGAACCATGTAAGGAGTTTGTCTCAGAGATTCTCTGGAATATTACACACTGCAGGTGCAACTACACAGCTCATAAACTGAAAAGCTGTCATCCTTACAGAAGAAGAAACAGAGAAAGAAAAGAGAAGAAAGCTTAATAAAGCTTAATACAATGATCAGAAATTAAAATTACAAATATTTATAAACTACTTACTACTACTTTGTCTACTAAATTGTAGACAAAATTCCATTTACGTGAAAGACTCTATTTTAATTGATCCTTGTTAGATATAACTGTTGATAAAAATAGATAGATGTGCAACAGCTGTATCTCCTGACCGCATCAAGGCTTTATGGAGCCACTATACGCTCACAGGATGGTGTCAGTTTATAAGTAATTTCATGAACTCTTTGGGGATCAATTTTCTCTAAGGTATTAGAAATCACTGTAGAGAGGAATATGGATTGCTATTCTTACCTTGTGGTGATCTCTGCGAATTAAATACACTCAAAAAAATAAAACAACAAACTTTCCATATTTCTTCACATTTTCTTTCTGCTTATTACTGACCTTGAGTTTACAAATTCATGCCTTGCATGTGAGAACTAGGTTGCTAGCTTTCTTTTTTTCTTTTTCTTTTTTTTCACACTAGCAAATTTAATTAGCACTCAGAGCACTGGATCCTCAGAAATATACAAAATTGCAATGGAAAAATAATTGATTAATATCAGCCTTCTTACCAACTGTAACAAGCAGCTGATTAATATCTGCAGTTGTTGTGTCCCATAGTGTTTTCAGTGCAAACCTATGTGGATCATAATTTAGAACTTTTCTCCCATCCTTCATAATTCTGAAGTAAATTAAATTAAAAGTGAAAAATAATAAGCATACCATTATTTTAAACAATAATACCAGTTTCTTTAACTGTGACTGGGTTGCTTACAGAAATAACAGATACTTATTTGAAAAAAAAATCATCTCAAAGATTATTTTCATACTATGAATGAGTATGCAAAAGTGCAATCAGAACACTGCTTGTGTGCCTCTAAATATAATAATACTTTCCATGGGGTTGGGAATACGACCTTACAAAATATCCTTGGGGTTTGATTTTTTGCAAATAAAACACAAATGGCCTCTCAGTTTAGTTCCAACTGAAGTGCCAATTAGCTGTACTTTAGAGATGCTTTCAAGATGTTTTAATTTTTGCTAACTTTGTCAAATACTTTCTGCAAAACAGCCTGATTGCAGTTCCAACTAAGGTTGATATAGATGTTTCCTTCAAGATATTTTTGACACATTGTAAAGCAGAAAACTTCTATATGAATATATTTTTCTTGCAAATTTATCACTATAACTAACCACTGATTAATTTGAAGATCAGCCACCTACACATCAACACGAGGGTTACTGTGAGAGTTTTCATTTGGAATCTTAGGTACAGTTACCAAAGACGTATCCATTTCACAACTAAAAATTCATAACATGAATTACTGCTCTGATATCCCTCATGATTCCTGGACACCAACACAAGCTTTACTAGCTGCAGCCTCTGGATCGCTGAGTTTTTCTGTGCCTGATACAGATCATCCCTTTCTTTCTCTCTCCCAGAGGAGATGTATAATGACACAACATTCATTATATACCCTACAGTAGGAATGTACTTTCTTCCTCACTGAGGCCATGTCCAGCAAGAGAGGAACCTTTTTACTCTAAGTCAAAGAAAATTCTGTACTTTCTCCGTTTTGAAGTTCAAGGTGAGGAAAAATAAGAAAGACAAATTGAAATAGTCATGCTTCAGATAATTATCACAGGGGTTAGGAAAGGACTAGGAGCAATTTAAGTAGATTTCTCGAAACGTTGCTCTTTCAAGCATGTAGTCCCTTGTATTTTCAGAAACAGACAGGCAGAACACTTTTGATCCTGTGCTTGTTTCCCTTCCTGAGTATCTGTGCTGTCTTCTCTGTGTCACAGAACCTGTTCACTTCAGTTATTGGAAAGGTAAAAATTACTGCTAATCTAATGGTTTTATTCTACCCAGGCAAGAACTAAATTTAAGTAGAATATTAGTATATCATTACATAACTTACAGGATTTTTTCTCTCTTAAGTAAAAGATGGACCTAAATTATGTATTTGAAATTAAACCCTTCAGCCTCTAAAATGAAATAAATTCATATTTGAAGAAGTATCTGAACATTGCTGCAAAAGGCTCTTTTTGTTACTTGAAGCATGAGAATTACCGTTAGGCAGATGGGGACTGATGAAAAAAAAAAGGATAACAGTTGAAAAAAATAAAGACTGTTGGTGGAATGTCTGCTTCCATATGAGGAAAGAAAAAAATAGGAGCAGCACAACTGTAAACAATTTGATTATAATAGCAAAACCCCCAACAAATAATCAGGATGTGACCAAAGCCAAAGCAGTATATCCAACACACGAAAAGAAAGAGAGTAAAAGTAAAGAGATACTGAAAAGGACTATTGTGTTTTTGCAACACTGACTGGGCTTAAAACTGCTTCAGATACATGAAAGAGGTCTACTGGGTGAGGACTTTCCTGTAAATTACTACATAAATTCAGAATAAAACAATAATACTGCTATCCCATAAAGATACATAGCAAAATCAGACGTTACATATTGAAGCCTCACAGGATATAAGATGAAAAATGGAACAAAGAAAAACATTTAAATCAGAACAAACTAGATGTAGAATTAAGAGGCAACATGACATAACTAGACCCTGAGATATTAAAAAATGCTGTAATGGAATTAATAAATGTGTACTTCCAATACGTATTTAGTATATATTTATTATATTATTAATTATGTAATATTTTGTATCTTTATTCATTTTGATAAAAAAAAACAATACAATACAACACTAGATTACATGCAGTTTTCTCAAAGTTTTTTGGACTTTTTTAGTTAAATGATCAAAAATATGGGGGTTTTTTGCTTCTCAATTGGAGAATTGCCAAGTACTAGGACAAAATCCTTTATATTTTCATAGAATCACAGAATCACAGAATATCCCAGACTGGAAGGGACCTACAAGAAGTATCAAAGTCCCACTCCTGTCGGTGCACAGAACAGCCCCAAGAGTGACACCATGTGACTGAGAGTGTTCTCCAAACGCTTCTTAAACTCTGTCAGGCTGCTGCTGTGACCACTTCCCTGGGGAGCCTGTTCCAGTGTCCAACCACCCTCCGCATGAAGAACCATTTCCTAATATCCAACCTAAACCTCCCCTGACACAACTTCAGGCCATTCCCTTGTGTTCTGTCACTGGTCACCAGCAAGAAGAGATCAGTGGCTGCTCCTCCTCTTCCCCTCACAAGGAAGTTGTAACTGCAATGAGGTCTCTCCTCAGTCTCCTCTTCTCCAGGCTGAACAGACCAAGTGACCTCAGCTGCTCCTCATACGGCTTCTCTTCAAGGCCTTCACCATCTTTGTGGTCCTCTTTTGGATGCTCTCTAACAGCTTGATTTTTTTTTTAAATATTGTGGTGCCAAAAACTACACACAGGACTTGAGGTGAGGCTGCAGGAGTGCAGAGTAGAGCAGGATCATCCTCTCCTTCACCTGCTGGCAAGGACACCAGGACATGCTAGGCCCTCCTTGCTGCCAGGGCACACTGCTGACCCATATTCAATGTTCCCCAGTCTGTAAGTACATTCAGGATAACGCCACCGCAGGTGCAAAATACAGCATTTGTTTTTCTTAAGCTTCATATGCTTGGTAATTGCCAAGCCCTCCGATTTTCTTGATATTAGGCTTAGCCATTCTGACAGGCTAAATCATGAACTGACTGAGTTTTTGCTCTAATGTGGTAGTGTCACTCTTATGATCTGTGACAAAATATTCAAGACTCCAAACAGGCTTGGTCAAAATAAATTTGTTCCATTTCTCAGGAAGTGTTTTTTTAGACTTCAACTGTAGCATAGAAGGTTCCTTATTCTTTTGTGATGTTTTCTTCCACTTTAATTGACTTTGTCTATAGCTTTTTTTTTTTTTNTTTTTTTTTTTTTTTTTTTTTTTTTTTTTTTTTTTTTTTTTATCTAGCTTTCTCACAGTTAATCCAATACAACTAAATTATTGATGACTTTATCTTTCTGATTCAACCTCTGAAATGGAGTAAGAGAAGAGTAGTGTCCAAGTGAATTAACCATGGTCAGCTTAATTTTAAAGGGTTGCAGAGCTCGCCTTCAACTCTGTTTCAAGAATTGAGACAAAACACTGATTCACATTAAGTGACTGTTGAATATGCAGACAAGGCACGTACCAGGAATACAAAAAGGGAAAAACTAGAAAATATTGGTAAGTTGCACAGCCAGAGCTCAACTAAAAAGAGATATTCTCAGACTTAGACATCTGAAATTCCTACGTTTTATTAAATTGCTTCACTTATATTTTCAGATCCTTAGTATTATAACACAGAGTTGCATACCTAACACACTTTGTCTGCAGTAGTCATATTGCTTATTTTTGAATTGACTTCTGCTTTTCTCAAGGCAGCTTTTCCCTAGAATTCCTCTAGAATTTCATGTTTTCTTGATGCACCATTTACAAAGGTAATACTTAAAATAGGACACTGGGTAGGGGAAGTTACTTGTATAAAGGAACAGTGTCACACACGTGTTTGGCTCAGACCCAAACACTTCAAAACATGCAATGAATGTAAACATCTGCTAAAACTGCCTGATGTTATCCACTGTGCTCCAAAGAAAGAGTTCACCTTTTCTGGGTCACGTGGGAACAAGCAACATCCCACTGTTTGAATAGTGGGATATTAAATGGTTGGATGCAAGAATGGTGGCTTTATTTCTTCTTTGTGTGGTTTATCAACAAGAACCAAGTAGCAGAGGCAAGGCGATAGGGTAGATGAACCTTGACTCTCTCTCAATGTTCTTAGAAATCATTTTCAGAAGAGATTTTTTTGTAGTGATTTCTTACTGTTTCAATCCAATGTGAGCTAAATGGTGTAGACATACCTGTTCAAAGCCTTTTATTGTTGGGGGTTTTTTTAACAGTAGTGAGGCTCTTGCAACAATAAACTCCCTAAAGTGTTGAACTGGAATCCCGAGAAATGAATACTGTGATTTTTTTTTT
>VZRN01005153.1:0-86929 GCA_013397935.1 Dasyornis broadbenti
TGGTGTCTCACAGCTCCCCAGGGAGAAATTTCTTCGATTGTCACTTCCTTCTGCCATTGGTGAAACTCTTGCATGGTCACTTCTTCCCACAGGAAAGCTCTCAGTTGCTGCCATCTGCCCATGGGGAAAGCTCTTCCTTTACGTCGCATTCCCACTCTTGGTCCATGGGGACAAAGGCTACCTCCTCTTCATCCTTCATCTCTGACAGGGGCAGAACTGAGCTGCCCATTGTCCCCAGCCACTGCCCACTGACGGCTTGTTCTTTATTTCTATACTGACTCCTGGAAGGTGGCTAATGCCCTAATGGGGGGTGGCTGCAGCAGTGCAAGAAGAGTAATTGGCAACGCAAGGGTAAACTCATCTGAGCTGCTGCATTGTGGCAGGACCTTGCTGCATGGGTAGAAAGTATGACTCTGAAAGCATGTCATGTAAATGTGCACATGCCCAGAAGACGTGTCACTGAGGAACATCAAAACAATGAATGGGTGGATAAAGCCGCCAAAATTGGAGTAGCTCAGGTGGACCTAGACTGCTAAAGTTTCTTTTCTTCAGCTTTGCATGCTCAAATCTCTACTTATTCCTTTTCTTTTACTGTACTTAAACTACTTTATCTCCTGCTGCTGGCTGTTCTCCATCTTACACTCACCCCTGTCCCAGATGGAAAGGGAGTGATGGAGCAACTTAGTGGGCACCTGGCACCCAGTCAGAGTCAGCCCACTACAGTTTCTTCAAGATTGATGATAATGGGGAAGCAGTGTTGGACACAGCTCCAGCTATCAGAAAGTCATCTATGTCCTGCTACAAAAACGGAACTCAATGATAGGTTCCAAATGGTGGGACAACTTCTTTGGAATGGCCTGGTGGAAGAAGGTAGGCTTTCTATTCTTGTGTGCAACTGCTGGATTCTTATTGTTCTTGGTCAGAGAATTCACTATTCGATTTTTGGAATGCCAGACCAGAAGTTACCGGGGTTTTAGGAAATGGGAGTTCTCCTTTGTCTGGGAGATTGCTGATTGTTTTTCTGGTCTCTCTGTAGCAACTACACTGACAGTCTTCTTGGGCAGCCCCTTCATAACAGCTCTCTTCTCTTTCAGTTCATGGACACAGGCTTTCAGCTTAGAGGTGGGTTCACCATCTCACTTCCTCATGTCCTCCCCCTGCTCATGCAGAAAGAACTAGAGCTCATTACGTGGCCTGTGCTTGGGGTTTCCCTTCCTTTGGACCGGGGTTGGAGAGGAGTGATCTCTTGGGCTGCCCCTAAAAGCTGGGTACTGGCTCATAGGGATGAGGAGGTACCCAGAGTTTCTTCTACATTTCAGAGCCAGGAGGATGCCACCTCTATAGCTGGTATATCCATTTGTGGGAAGTGCGGTGCCAGAATATGATTCAGGGGTGCCTTGAACCACCTTCCTCCACGTGGCGAGTGTACAAGGGACATCCTCTGGATCTTTAGAGACATTGTCATTCTTTAGATCACTACAGACAACTTCCAGTACTGCTAACTCTTTCAAGTACTGGATACCTTCATCTGCAGTGGTCCGCTTCCTTAGGGATTTCACAAGATTTTCCTTAAATGGAAGTCTTGCTTTCATGTTTGAGAAAAGCCATTTCTAAAAGTTGCAAATTGCTCCTTTATTCCAAATTTCTCTTTTAGTTTCCTGATTTTTAGTAATGGATTCCAGCTATTTGGCTTCATGCCTAATTGTTGACTATTGGCCCCATTATCTCAGCATTGCAGTAGTCATGCAGAAATCTGCTCACCTGGTTGGTGGCTGTAACCTTTTCTCAAATTTTGAAGTTCTGCACCCCCTGGACACCCCTTACGGCCCCCAGGCCAGACCTCACTGTGGATCTGCCCTGGCCTGGGACCCCCAGCTCCAGGAGGGACCTGGAGATGCTGGAGCCAGCCCAGAGGGATGTGAAGAAAGGCTGAGAGAGCTGCTGTTAGAAAACATACCACTTTAAAAATTTTTTATATAACTTTAGCCAGGTTTGTCCACCTTTGCCCCGGGGCAAGAGAACTGAAGCTTTTCCACGGCACTGTTTCTCCAGGTGAGGCCTGATGAGCTCAGCATCTCAACGGACTGGGAGTAGTCCAGAAGATACACAAGAGATAACAGCTCTCAAAGGTCATCTACAAACATCCACTCCAGAAACTACCTCCGGCAGAGAGGGAGGCATCTGGTCTGGAAAAGACTGGTAAGAAAAGTGAAGAATGAAAATCTAATTAATGTCGGAAGTGAAGAGGTTCAGATCCAATAGGAAACTGAATACTGGGGGTTGCTCAACTCTGGACCAATGAACTTTGAAGCAGTGCATCTCTATGGGTTTTGACTGCATAAAATTTGGGAAGAAATCTTGTAAAGATGTGGTTTTGCATGGAATGATTCTCTCCGCACACCCGGGCTATGTATGGATGAGATGATTTCTGTAGCACATCCTGGCCAGAACAACATCCTGGCCAGAAAATAAAAGTAATGTCTTGACTCTCTAGCATTAAAAATGTTGTTGGGACAGTTTTTGTTTTTCCCGCAGTTTCGGTGACACTGTGATTGTTCAGGCTGAAGAGCAGAAGTTTTGGGGTGCCCTCACTGGAGGCTTGCAGTGCCTGAAGGAGCTACAGGAAAGATGGAGGGACAGGACAAGGCGGAATGGCTTCCCACTGCCACTGCAAGGCTACATGGGATATTGAGAAGGAATTGTTCCCTGTGGGGGTGGAGACACCCTGACACAGGGTGCCCAGAGAAGCTGTGGCTGTCCCTAGATCCCTGGTAGTGTCCAAAGCCAGGTTGGACGGGGCTTGAAGCAACCTGGGATAGTGGAAGGTGTCCCTGCCCATAGCAGGGGGTGGGGTGGGGTAGGGCGGGGTGCCCGCAGCGTCCTCAGGCGGCGCCTCGACCGCGGCCCCGAGGATCCCCCCATTCCCGAGCCTTCGACGTCCATCTCCCATCGCTGCCGCTCCGCCTCTTCCCCTTTCCCCTCCTCTTCCCGTCCATCATCACCGTGCGCGGCCTGGCGCTCCCCGTGTCGGTCCTTGTGGCGGTGCCCGCCATGACGCGCTGGGCCCGGCGCAGCGCCCCACCCGGCGCCCGGGCGCTGGCTGCGACCCCCTGGGAGCAGCTGGCTCAGGGCGGGGAGCAGGGCGGTGGGAAGAGGAGAAGGAGGAAGAAGGAGTACGAGAACCAGGACGTGAACGGGTTCGCGGCGGTCCGCGGGGAGCAGCAGCAGGAGGAGGAGGAGGAGGAAGCGCGGAGGAAGGACAGGCGGCGGGAGAGCAGGCGGCTGAGACGACAGGAGAGGAAGAAGAACGCCATGGTGAGTCCTGCCTGGGACCGGGCCTGCAGCCACGGGGAAAGGGGGGTTTTGTTCAAAGCCGCGATTTTTGGTGAGTGTGTCAGCGCTCTTGGAGGGCTCACATCAACAGTGCCCGCAATTACACCCTTTGTTAATAAAACGAGCCTAGTTGAGGCTCGGGGGATGCCACTGACGGTGGGTGGCTGTGTAAGTGTGTCCAGAGCAACGTAATAATGAAAACAATACACAGAGAAGCTCGTAATTCCTAGTAAAGCTCAATGATTGTGCACAGAATACAGTCCGCATCCAGTGAGGCCCTATGGAGAGAGACAACAGGTTCAGCTCATCCCACAAGTTACGATGGCGTTTTCCCAGACTTTTTCCCATTCCTCGCTCACTTTTATACTGTTTTCTTTACTGTTAGATGGGAGATTCAGTAACTTCAGTCATTCGTTTTAGTTAGGGGTGGTGGTACCTCGGGAGTGGGTCACGCAGGACAGTAGCTGAGAAAACCCTGTGGTGAGATGTGGTCAGTCCGAGGAGAGGGATTTCACAACAGCTGCTGATCCTGCAGAACGGCCTCCTTTATCTCCCTTGCCTTTCAACTGCTGTGTGGCTGGTCAGCTACAAGGGACCACCGGCTTTCCTCCTCTGCAAGGATTTTGGCAGAGCTGTGGGATCTCTGCTCCACTCCACTCTCTCATTAGTCCCTCTTGGATTGTGGTGTGTGTGGGGTCCCATCCAGGGAGTAGACACTGTATTTTCTCCTATAACTGCCTTTCTAAAATTTCCCTTTAGCCCCCAGTCACTTCCCCGCAACCTTGTTAAAAGAAAACCCCACGTGGGAGGCACAGGTCCCTCTCCCTATGGCGGTGCTGCTAGGGGGCTCAGCGAGAGCTCAGCCTTCCCCTGCCACAGGCATAGCATGTGCCAGGTGTCGTTTCAGGTGAATGAAGTGAAGTTAGGAACAAAAGATGACTCGTTTCAGATGACTGAAGTGGAGAACAAAAGATGACTTTTAGCTCAAGTGGTAGCTTTTAGCATGGCTCTCCTGGCTCAACACTGTTCTTCTTGCCCCTTGAGGAGTCCCCAGCCCCTCTTGTCTCCTGGGTGAAACTAGCTCAGGTGGTTTCTCTGTGTGATTCATCAGTGTGATGAATTCCTGCTATTCTGGGCCTCTTCCTGCAGTATTTTCTGAGAACTGGAGTGAGATGTCCAGCAGGCTCCAGTGAGGCTATCTCAGAGCAGTTCTGTTAGCACAAATGTAGATGTTCACCATAAACTTGAGTGGGAACAGATTAAAGGAAGGTAATGCCAATTAACTTGGGGTTTGTGAGTTCCTGTGAGTCAGCTGTAGGACTGGTGCAGCATGGCTGGTCCCTGAGCAATTGCTGCAGCAGAACCTGAAGGGCTGGGGCAGCTGTGCTGCAGGGAAAATCAAATGTCATGTTTTATCCATGCTGCCGTCCAGTGCCTGACGGGAGCCCACAAGAAAGAGGCAGAGAGACTTTGGACAAAGGCCTGGAGTGGCAGGAGAAGAGGGTTATTGGCCTGGCTTCCCACTGCCAGATGGCAGGGTTTGATGGAATATTGGAAAGGAATTATTCCATGTGAGGGTGGGGAGGCCCTGGCACAGGGTGCCCAGAGCAGCTGTGGCTGCCTCTGGATCCCTGGAAGTGTCCAAGGCCAGGCTGGACGGGGCGTGGAGCACCCTGGGATACTGGAAGGTGTCCTGCTCATGGCAGGGGTGGCACTGGATGGGCTTTAAGGTCCTTCCAAACCAAACTGTTCCATGGTTCCATGATCCAGGGCATGCAGCTGTCCATGAGTGAATACCCCAAACAGTGTGTTACTGGTAAAAGGAGAAAAGTGTCCATAATAACATGGGTTTATGCCCATAATAATGGCACAGAGCACTCAGAGTTTTTCTGTGGCAGAGCACAAAGTCTGTCCACAGAGCACAAAGTGGACAACACTTCCCCAGGGTTGTCTTGCCCTGGGGACCGAATTGTGTTTGCTCTTTAGCCCCTTTGAGGCTGGCATTGCCATTTCTTTGAGTGCCATTCACAGAATCACTCAATTTTCCTCTTCCAAGATGTGTTTCCACTGCAGAGAACCTGGCCATGGCGTGGCTGACTGTCCTGCAGTGCTGGAGAGCCAAGACATGGGGACGGGGATTTGCTACCGCTGTGGATCCACAGAACATGACATCAGCAAATGCAGAGCCAAGGTGGATCCAGTTGCTGGTGGGTCTCAGGAATTTGTGGTCTTTTGGGTTGCTTGGGTCTAAATTGTCTGACTGCTGAACCTGAAGTTTTGTGTGTTAGAAATTTAACTTTTGCAGTATGATAACGAGGAACCTGACAGAGTAATTTTTAGCATAAAGTGATTAAAATATTGTCATTGCACTGTGTTCAGTCTGTGGCTTCACAGAGGTTTTGATGTGGATCATAAATCCTGTGGGATTTTACAGGGCCTTTTCCATATGCAAAATGTTTCATCTGTGGTGAGATGGGGCATCTGTCAAGGTCGTGTCCAGATAATCCCAAGGGGTTGTATGCTGAAGGTGAGTGCACTAACTCATTAAATTTAGTAAAGTTAAATTTCTGTGTCCTTGTTACCTGATACAGAACAAAGTAACACTGCGAGTGAATGAGAAGGTGGCTAAAAGGAATTCCTGCGTATCTTCCGGTAAAAGCAGAGTAATTTTGGGGAGTTCATTTTAAATTAATTACCTGTGGATTTCTGTTTTAATTAAAAACTTTGTGTTAAATGACAATATGAGGTGTGAAGAGTGATAGTTTGCTTGTGCTTCAGTATCAGGAGATGCACAAAGGAGTGAAATCCTGCGTGAATGTAGTCACTATGTATTTACATGTACATGCATCAAAGTAAGTGGTAAAAACATTCTCACACAGTACTTTAAGATTTTGTGAGGTGGCAAAACACAGGCTGTCACTAAAGGAAGGATATTTTCAGTTTGAGTAACTTCAATGAGAAATAGGGTCTAAGTTTGAAGGTTTCACTTCTCCGTTGGCACTAACAAGCAGTGTTCTGTCTCCTGGTGTTTCCCAGCACAGACATGGATTCTTGGCAAATTCCAGAAGGTTATCTTGCAGCACAGTTAAAGTGGAACAAAAATCACCTTGCTCTCAAACGTTCAGATTATGGGTCAAATTTAAATTTAATATCTCAGTACCTGCAGTTGGATTACCTGCATCTCAGGAGCCCCTGTCAATTTTAAAAATTCCTTTGAGTATGAATTTCAGCAGAATTCAGCTTGTTTCTCAAAAAGAGAGCTTCCAGCAAATCAGAAATACTCAGTAAGCAGTGGCTGGAATTTGTGACGTGTGGTGCTGTACAAAACAGTGCAATCCCAAAGAGCTCCATCCCTCACAGAGATAGCAAAGGTGTTTTTGTTGGATGTTTTTTGGGTGTTTGTTGGTCTTTTTTCCCCTCAGATGAGTTACAGCTTTCTGTGTGAACAGGTGGGGGCTGCAAACTTTGTGGCTCTGTGGAACACTTCAAAAAGGACTGCCCGGAGAAACAGAATGCAGGTGAGCTGCAGGGGAGTGTGGGGTGGAGTTTGGGTCTAGCAGGGTTCAGTTACTGCTCTGTGGTCAGGGAAAAGGGCTTGGGAAGAGAACTTGGACACAACATTGTTTGGACACTCAGGGAGGGTGTGGAGGAGATGGTAAGTTGCAATGCAAAACGGAGATAATTCTTTTTTTAACAGAAAGTTCATCTTGTGTATTTCTGAAGGCAATATGAAATAATGTGTATTTTTTTGACCAGTATTTGCGCTGCTGTTCACAGTTTGGCAGCTGTACAACAGAGCTGGCTGCTGTTTTTTGCTGATTTCAGTGTGAAGTGGTGGAGCTGAACCGATGCCAGGTGCAGGGTGGTGATGTGTGCAGGCAGGTGTGCCAGTCACCCAGGACAGGGGACAGAGAAAATCTGTCTAGCTGGATTTACAGCAAATGAACTGCTTTCTTATGTGTTCTTCAGCTTTCCATGTGGGTGGAAAAATTAAATTAGATACCAAAACCACACTGTGCTAAAGGAGGCAAGAGCATCAAACAAGAGTTTGAAGAATGATCCTGTTACTGGAGTGGTAATGCCCCTGTGTATTTTTCTGCTTTGTTTCTATGGACCTTAATAATAAGCCACTTCAGTGAAATTTATATAAGAAATTTTTATGGAGGTGATAGAGGCATTCTGTGTAGCTGATCCTATATTTATGATATTTTTAGGTCTGAGACCATATGTAGGATTCTAGGTGTGTGCTGCTTTGCCAGTTTAGAATGGGTGAGATTCAGTCTGCATTTGTATGACAGAAGTTTATGACACCAAAAGATTCTGAAATTTTCCCAAACTCATCTGCAAGTAGTTAGGCTGTGCCTGCTTGGGTGTCTGATGCATTAGAAGCCTGTAACTAGTTTTTTTTTTCTGCCTTTTTCTGATACGTTTTACTGCCATAATGAGAACTGCAAGTGCTGTTTATTTTCCCAAGGGACATCCTTCAAAACTAGCACTACTGGTTAAAAGCAGTCATATTAATTGGAACTGTGACACCATTGGAAAGAATTGTGATATTCTTTGAAACCAGTTTGCCTTGTGCAGTGTTTTGAAGTACAGGAAGACAGCTGAGAGCTGGCAAAGGAATTGAGGCACCATAGCTTCCAATTCTCTCAGGTAGATTGGGCCAGCTATAGTATCCAGAAGCTAATCAGAGTAAAGATGGAGTTCGTGTACAGTTCCTGGTGTGCTGGGTTTGCTGCATCTGGGGAGGTGGCAGAGGGGGCCCTGACACTGCTGTGTTGTGTCCTTGCAGAGCAGGTGACAGTCGGACGCTGGAACCCTGGCCTGAGTGCAGACTACGAGGACATCGGAGCCATGCCAGCACTGCAGAAAACACAGCCCAAGGCACCCAAAGTTGTCACTTTTTGAAGGCCTGCTGGCTCTCAAACAGTTCTCCTGCACTGCCTAACTCCAGAGCAGTGTCAACTGAGAATGGATCCAGGAAAACAAACAGACTACAAAGGAATTGCTATTTTTTTGTCTCCCCTCATTTTTCCAGTTTGCCTCCCAGACTTGCCTGGTTCACTGAAAACCTGAGAACAAGAGAAACACAGCAAGTGGCTATTTTATTAAAGGAACTGTGGGTGGTTTTTAAAGGTTCTTGTTGGATTCTGGTTTGGTTTTGCTTTCTTGTTTTACAAATAATCGATTTATTGCTCTGTGCGTTCCAGCTTGAGGAGTCTTGTGCTGAAGTTACATGTCGGCTCTATGGCCTGTCGAGCTTGGGGTGCAATTCCTGACAGTTGTGGTTGTAATTACCAGTCATCAACCTGATTGATAATACGCATTGGGTTGTTGAGTATCTGTTCAGTAACAGACAGAGAATCTTGCCCTTCCTCTGAAACCTGTGGTGAAACACACCCCTAAAGAATTGGAGAGCAAGTGAGATGCTTTCTTAGTTTATTTACTTATTTTTCAAAGAAAATGCTAAAAAATCTTCAGTGTTTTCATCCTTTGGTGAGTTGGGAGTAAACTTTTCTTTGTATTACACCTGCCTACTTCATGGCAGACTATTATTAAATGGAGACTGCAGCCTTAGAAAATCTGATGCGTATTAAAAAGACAAATCAGGAAGCCAACTCAAAACAGAGTTCCTGTAGCCACTAGTATTACTGGAGAAGTGCATCCTGAGCTCCTTCCACATAACTTTTCTTGCAGAAAAAACAAATGTGGGGAATGAAATTGTGTGGAGATATTTTATATTTGTACATGTTAATTATTTTTAATGAAATGCTGCTAAAGAATACAGTGGTTAGAGCTCTTATTTTAGGTTTCCTTGTTCTGCTGTGGAGACCGAGATATGGGGTGTATGTTCAGTTTGTATTAATCAGAGCACACATTTAAATGGGGAAGAGGAGTGGATGTGAATGAAACCAAGGATTAATTAACATGGGGTTTTAATTAACTATTGGATTAAAGCTCAAAGCCATCACTTTAATGTGGACATTTTGGCAACAGACATTTATCGCAGCTTAAGAAGCATTTCCCTTCCTATTCTATGAGTTAAGTATATTGTTTAAAAAGCATCTTTTTAGATAATTTCCCAGCTCCTTGGCTTTGCAACGTGTTCTTTTAGCCCTGGTAGCCTGGGGCTGTTGGCTTTGCCTGTCCCGGTGGTACCAACACCTCCCAGTGAGGGTGTGCTGTGGCTGTGGAGCTCCCAGGAAGGCGTTGATCTCCAGCTGCTTCAGAGCACTCTGAACTGTAACTGCTGGACAGAACTACTCGTTAGATGCACCCACTGATACTCCACAAAGGAATGTGTGGCTGAAGGATGCTGTTGGAAAAGCATCTGCAGAAGGTGCTGATGTAAAGATGTAAATCCATTTACAGCTTGGTGCAGGCAGCATCTGGACTTGCTTGCCCCAGTAGTCTGTGACCAGAGCCAACATTAGGGGTCTCTCTTCACCCAAAAGTGGGATCTCAGAGTTTACCTGTGCATCTGAGGGTTGCTCTGCCATCACCTGCACATGGCAGGACTCAGAGAGTGACCTCCTGCCTGGAGGGAGCCGGACTCTCCTGAGCTGGGAGGTGGTAAGCAGGGCCTTGGTGGCTTCTGTGCTCTGGAGGGGGCTGCCATTGCTGCCAGAATGAGGTGCTGCACTCTATCCACCTGATGGAAATGCTGATCCAAAATCAGATCTGGATCTATGGTCGCTCCTGCAGAGCCAGAGGTCAGGAGCTGCTTCAGTCCCTATGTTCCTGGTGCAGCACAGCCCAGTGGTGTGGCTTAGCAGCCAGCCCTTGCTGGGTGCAGTAGGCAGAGCTGACCTCAATCCTGCCCTGTGCCTGAGCTCAACCAGGCCAGGGAACACAGCTGGGGTGACACCCCAGAGCTTACAGGGCTTCCCTCTGTGCCTCTGCTGCAGTTCCCACATGCAAACTGGCAGCATGTTCTGCAACCTGTGAATACCTGCAGAAGGCTCTGGTTTGACCATAGGTTCAACTGAAGGTGTGTCCAAGTGTGAATTGTGCCAGCCCCCAGAGCTCTCACCCTGGCAGTGGTGACACTGCAGTGACGCCGAGTGGTGGTGCTGCAGCTCATGTGCTTTGATCCCCTCACCCCCAGGTCCGTGCCAGGATCCAGCTGCTGATGAGTGCTCTCATTCCTCTGAACAAGCCTCTTGGAGCTAAAACAGGAGCAGCCAGCAAAGCAGACACACCACAGCGCAGTCTCTGGAGCCATCCCCCTTTCCATCTGCCAGGAGTGGATCCAGGAGCTGCTGCTGTGATTTTACTCCAGTCAGGCACAGAGGCTGCGGGCACGAGCTCACAGGTCTCCTGCAGAACCCACCACTGCTGCAGGGCAGCCTTCTGCACCCCACAAACACTGTAATGAAATCTGTGGTGAGTTTGTAACCTCACAAACAATAGTTTATTGGGACTCACAGATAAATGGACAAGTACTAAAGTGCAGACATTAGCAAACTCTACTTTACATAGGCTGTAATCAGTTTATAAATAACGGGTGTGCAAGGACCTGCACAGCCAGGTCAGACAACTGGCACAGCTACTTGGTAGCACTGGTTTCTGCAGATTACAAGTGGTATTTGCAGATTTAAAACTGCCTGGATGCCACTCTGTTCAATATAACATTAAAACAGAGAAATAGTCTCAGAGCTACCGCTCTACTGAGCCAAGTTCTGCCTCCATTTATGTAAAATTCATTAATGCAATCAAAAGCAGAGTCTGTCCTTTAATCTTTTTTAAATTAAAAATTGAATTTAGACCCTAAAGCCTAAGCTTGGTTTGATAGAAAATGCTTGTACCAGGTATTCTCGTGCTGAAGCCCAGTATTGGCTACATGATCCAAAGTAACCTACAGAAGAATGATCGATACCCTTGCAGGAATTTAAACCAGAACTGCTTGATAATCTTCAGATGTCCCTTCAGAAATCTGTTTTGACTTCAGCACTTGCTGTCTTTCAGCTCCAAGAACTTTATACATTCCAAAGCGGTGTCTTCAATGGATTTTGATGAGCCAGTAAGATTTGCAGCTAAGTAAGGCATAACTCCTAATGTTACTTGATTGAAGTAACACACCTGTTTGAACAAAAGGAAATGAAACAAAAAAGCCTATGGATTGCAAGTTAGCCATTTTTTTGCAGAGCCTAGATGAGTATCACAGTTTTCATGGATGTGAATAGAAGCACACAGTGCTTCTGAAACCAAAGGCATTAATTTGCAAAAAGCATGTCTTTTCTACAGCACTCCAGTGATCTGAGTGTCCTCACTACTCTCAGATCCTCCAGCATCTGCAGGTAAATGTATAGAGCAGTGCAGCAAGAAACACTGTGTATAACATGTTAAATATGAGTGCTTTGTGAACAAAGCTGTTGCCTGAAAAAAGGAATTGCAGCCACTGAGAGCTGCTGAAAGTTTTCAGAAATGTATTTTCTTAAATGGAAAAGTTTTAACCTTCCCATGGAAAAGAAGATTGGCATGGGTCCAGAGATGGGATTCATACTGTGTGATTCCTGGCATATGGAAGTTAAAGTGAGGAATTTAATTTGAACTAATTCCTTTGACTTTGTAGTCAATGAAAAAGACACCACCATACACCAGTATAAATGCACACCCTCTAGAAGTGCATTTTTAGGACCAAATGAATGACTCTGTAGGGGCATGGCAGCCTGCAGTGCTTAGCTTAGACCTCATTTCTAGCAGTCAGATTGGCCAAGGTTGGGCAAGACAGACTCCCCACAGCCAGACTGAACTCTGAGGAAAGGCGTCACTGTTTGATGGTGTTTTGCTGTTCCCTTTGCAGACTAGTCAGCTCAGGTGAGGTGATGGGCCCGAGGCAGGGAAGGGGGCTGAGCTGGGCCCTGCAGGGCTACTCACGGTGCAGGAGCTGCTGCTGTTGCTGTGGATCTGGAACCCAGCACAGAGGATTTCACTCCTGCAGAACGCCGGGCTCGGGGGCAGCCCCCTGAAGGTCACTGACCTCACAGCCACCACGTAGGGCTCTCTGCGGGGAAATGGAAAGCATCACACCCTTCTTGCTAAAAACATTTGTGGAAGTGCCTGCAAAGTGCACAGCTGTGCCAACGATGCCACTTTCATGGAGGGCAAAGAAGCTCCCGCATGTTTAATGATCCTTGGTCAAAGCCTGGGCTGTGCTGAGTCTCATCGAGGCTCTGCCACAGCCTCAGTCCAGGAGACGTCTGTGGCAGCCAGAGAACAATCTCCCACATACAACACCTCCATTCCTTTTTAATTTACCCTGCTCTCCCCAGCCCATGTTTACAGAATCAGGGAATAACCCTCACCCCGAGCCTTCACAGTGTGGCCCCAGTAAAGGTATCCAAATTCACTCAATCTCCTGATGCGGGGGAAGCAAGCACAGTACAGAATACTGCCTTTTAGTGTTAACTTGAAGAATTACTGAATGTAAGAAAAGAAACAGAATAATGAGGGTAAGATACACCAAATGGTCCCATTTGCCCATGTTTCACCATGTCAGACCAAAAGGAAATCTAATAAGAAATAATAAAATTATTAAAGCAGTGTATGTTAAGTTGATCAAGGAGCTCAGCAGAATTCCTTCCACACGGATACAATAAATGTGTGAGGTTTCACACACTTCCTTGACTAAGTAAAAACTGTAATTCCATTGAATGGGATTACAAAGTCACTTCAAACAAACATGAAGACAAACTCCCAGCTAGGTTCTTCAGCCCACTGACAGGCTCTCTGGGGCATGTGTTTTTTTTCCCAATTTGCTCATTTGAAATTTTGGCCTATTTGCCCTCATGGTAGACCACTCCCAAAAAGTCACTATCAAAGAATTAATACTGGATTATGCTACAAATTTGTGATGATCTGGATTTACTTCATTGCACCTTCACATTGCAAAGAAAATCTGGTTGTACAAATACAGGCATCAATGTAGGAATTTCACTCCTTAAAAAGTAAAATGCCATCTTTGTCACTGAGCGACAGCTGATGGTCACAGGACTCCAGGCTATGTCCCCGAAGTGCTCCCAGTTACAATCAGAGCCATACTCACTGCGGCCTGCAGGGCTGCCTCTGGGACACGAGGATCACAAAGTCTCTGGGTTTGTGGCCCATCATGGGGGGAGATGTAACGTGATAGATTTTCTCCTCCTCGCTCACAGCCTGCAGGACCTTGCAAGTTCTGTAAATATATTTAACACACCCATCAGGCCCTGGTGTGTGCAACAGCGTCTCCTTCAACAAACACAGTGCAAATGGGCTCCATCCTAACACTGAACCTTTGGGCGGCAAGGCAGAGAGAGTGAAAAATTCAGGTTTTCTGCAACAACCTCATCAACAGTATTTCTGCAGATTTTTTTTTGTTACAAGCCTACTACAATTCAGTAGAGACTGCAAATCTTCAAATATCCCTAAACTTCCACCCTCCAATAAAAATCTTTCAAAATGGAATAATTAACTGAAAATGCTTCACCATATCAAATTAGCATCATTTCAGTTCAGCTGTCTCTAATCACTATTCTACACCATATAAGGTAAATAAGAAACCTCAAACACCTTTTATAGCAATTCCAAAACCCATTTCCATTCAGATACATTTCAAAATATGTTATTTTTCTGAAAATATGCATTTTTAAGAACCCCATTTCTTGATTTCTCACTTTGACTGTACAGTGAAGCTGAGCATCAGTGTCCCAAACAGCACAAACATGAAGGAATCCAGGTTTTCCCTAATTTTTAAAGTTAGCATGCACAATATATCCACCTCAGTTCTTACTTTGAACTTTCTTTTCTTTTACTCATTTTGGTTTTTTGTCACTACTAACATACACGTCTAGGATTAGAACTGTGCTCATTTTAGAAAAAGATGGCCTCTGTCCCATCCCTCTCTTTTGACAGTCCAGAGCACTCTGTATTTTGGAACCAGACTAGGCACAACCCAAATTTTATTCTGAGGGTAAAAACCCAAAATCTCTACTTTGACTAATGAACCTTTGATGTCAAATTCTTACAACTATTTCTTCCTAACTAGGCAGCAAAGTGCCAGCACATCAGAAGTGTCTGTGTCAGAAGAGATGAGTGGTCAGGGGATTCAGAGCCCCAAGGCAGGTTCTCACAGGAAGTGTCTGTCCCAGCGCTGGCGGAGCCTGAAGTCCGACAGGAGGGAGAAGGCAATGCAGGATGGGACCTTCACCTGCATCTCCACCTTGAATGACAGCACAGTACCCTCCTCATGGGTCCAGATTTTTAACTGAAAAAACATGCCAGCACTTATTAAAAACAAAGAATGATTACTATAAACATTTTCAGATGCATAAATGTTACACATTGAGCAAATTCTCTCAGGAGCTCCTGTGAAATTCCAGATGCCTTTGCCCAGGCAAATCAGCCACACCTTGGTCTAGGACCACTGTCCCTAGAACACTTCCCTTTCCAAAATATCCTTCTTTTTCTCCCCTTTTTTCTTCTGTGAAGCAGAGCACCCAGAACTAATGATGTATTGAAAAACTACTTAGAAATATGTTTTTGTATCTCTTGCACCACACCTGTACTATCTTGTCTTGATTATTTTGGGTCTTTTTCTAGTCATAGGCTGAAATCCTAACACAGAGAATTCAAAAGAAATAGTCTGTACATCACAACACACGCAAAAGAAGGGTTTGTCACCTCCCATGAACCCTATATAATGGAAGAAGACGGGTACAAAAGAATGCTTAGAATTACTGCATTTGATTCCCAAATTCACTTGCTTTATTGCTTCTCAAATCATAGGAAAGTTTAACAGATTTTCATTTCCAAGTGATACAAAATTTCTAAGCTTCATCATTACTGTTCAGGTTTTGTTGGTGTTTTTCTGCTGTATCAAAAATGGAAAATCTTTTGATTATGGTGCATTTTTGCAACAACACAGATTTTGTATGTTTCTGTATCTTCCTGTCTTGGAAGAGGAAATAAGCCCCAACATAATCTAGCAAGTACCGTGCCGAAAAGTTTGGTGTACAACTAAAAGCTTAAGAGCTTTAACAACCATCTACCAGAGGTCTGCATCAATATTTCTCTAAGGCACAGAACAGAAATCAGTTCTTCTAGGAGTCTTCTAGACATGAGAAATCACAAAACAGAACAAGAGGTGCAGCTGTCAAAACACCTCTCTGCTAAGTGAACATTGGCAAGGCTGGATCACTACAGGCTTACAAGTCAGGTGGTTTTGTGTCAAAGACATCACAGTGCCATTTTTTACCTTCAAAAATTGTCGGTCAGCTTGGATCATTCCAGTTCCAGGGAAAAAGGAATAAATCGTCTGCAGTTTAAGATCATTCCCCCTTGTGCTGTCCCTCTCCAGATTTCTTGAAAGCCCCCTTTAGGTACTGGGAGGTGCTTCAAGGTGTCCCCAAAGCCTTCTCCAGGATGAACAACCCCAGCTCTCTCTGCATGCCCCCATGAGCTGGTTCAAGCTTGCTTCTCGCAGCAGCAGTGTTTACTGAAAGTCTTTAACCACTGGAATACCCTACACATGGAACTGGCAGATTTGCCATCACTGGATTTCCTTATGATTTATATCTGCTCTTACTCAAGTATACTATTGTCTACATGCAAGAGTCACTAAGCAATGTTTTGTAGCCTGTGATGTGCAGGAGGTCAGACTAAAATACCTTTTTTGTCCCAAAGCACCTCTGTATCGACATGGTGTTAGAGCAAACTACCAGTCACTACCCACATTTCAGAAACCCAGCCTTGACAGATGTCTGATGTCTCTCCATTGTCAGGAGAACATGCATTGCAACTGGGTTAACACCAGGTGTTCCCTTGGCTTTCTACTGGTTTTCCTAGTGGCATCTTCCTCTGCTAGAACTGCTTTGCACAAGCTTCCTTACTGGTTTTGTGTTTGTAACACCAAGTCATGAACAGAGTGTTTTGCTTTCAAACTTCTGTGATTTTTTTTCTGCACTTACTTTATCCAGGGTCCTGGTTATGTCCCACCCCGGTTTTGTAGCCAGGTGTGTCAGTGCAGCTATGTTGCTGTAACTCAAATACGCCTGAAACACAGGATAAATGTCTGAAAACGGAGGGGTAAAGGTGCATTTCACTAAATATTGCAGAAATTAGGTGTTCTTGTTTCTGTCATTACCCTTCAACTGCAAACAAATGTTTGTTTTCTTTGTAAATGAAAACACAGTCCAGTAGTTTCTGAATTAAAACACTTCCAGTGGCTTCCTTATACACTCACAAGGCTGTTGGCAAAACAATCTTAATTAAAGTACAATAAAATACTCTTTTCAGCTTCTCCAGTTATAAAGCTCTGCAGAACACTTTGACCACCAGAGAGGTAATACAGATAACCTCTCAAGACCACTCAATAAATGGTTTTGTCTATCCTCCTCTTAAATTATTAGAATCTACTAGAAAATTAACCTCTTCGTTGCTATCAAGCTATGGTCCATCTTGGCAATTGCTTTACACAGCAGGCTCACAGCAAAGAAAGTGCAAATATAATCCATTATTTATGCTTGGCTACAGTGGATGGAGTTCTCATTTAACCACTGTATAAAGAGAATACAGCCTTAGAGTCTTTACTGACAGGTTTTAATTTCATAGCAAATAAATCTTAAGCAAGCCATTTTTTATCATTGTGTGCATATTTACATTCATTGTTTTGCAGAAAAAAAAGGTTGCTTTAGCCACAACTGACACAACATTTAGTTTATCTATAAATCCACTTAAACACCATTCACTGCCTGACACAGGCACAGTCAATGGCCCAGCATGTCCAAACCAGAGACACGAGTCACTTGATGCACGGTATCTGGGAATGAACACATTTCATCCCTCTTTCCACAGAACAAAGTTCATGCTATTCCAGTGTTCATGCCTCTGTTGCTATCTCTTCCCCCACTTTCAGCACTTAATAAATGGTTTCCTCACTGCAATTTTTCAGACATTCAGTGGGTGGATAAAAACAGAAAACAAAAGCCCAGACTACTTCCTCTACAAGAGAATTTAGCTTTTTTCAGAGCTGAGACACTGAGGAACAAATCAGCAGGACACCTTAAGGGGCAACTTGTATGCATCTATTTTAAAGGCATTTTTTAATCCTTTGTATTGAACTTACTCTTACCTCAGTAGTGACTCACCTACTCTCTTTTTTCAGATGAAAAATTTCACTGTGTTTCACACCCATCCATTCCTCATGACTACCACAACACTCCAGTAAAGCACACTCCTGTACCGCCCCAGCCTGAACAACTGCTTCACACACCCCACAAGGGACACAAACACAGCTTTTTATACACCTACAGATTACCTGGTTGCCGGTCTCCCAGGCATCAGAAGGTTTGTCTCCTTTAGCAGACAGCATGCATTTTCTAAAACATATTAATGTTCTTAATTTAAAAGAGACATAGTAGCATGAATTGGTTCTTTACACTTACTTCTATATATGCTAGGAACAACCATTTTCTATATGCTTAAGTGTCTTCTAAATACAGGTACTTTATCAATTTTTACTTTGCAATAACTGCTTTTTCTTTCAGAAAGACGGTGAAACAAAATAACCTACAGAGAAAAGAAATATTGAGACAAGTAGCCTCTAATAATATAAGAGCCACTGAAACAAAATTATTTTGAAATTTAAACCATATGACAGTCATATGTATGTTAAGGAGTTATGTATGTTGTTTGTTTAATTACATTAT
Organism: Dasyornis broadbenti; assembly: GCA_013397935.1. Classification (NCBI taxonomy): domain Eukaryota; kingdom Metazoa; phylum Chordata; class Aves; order Passeriformes; family Dasyornithidae; genus Dasyornis; species Dasyornis broadbenti. Next base: position 18,024 of record VZRN01005153.1, read on the forward strand.
TTAGAGGATTATAAAATTAAAAACTTAAATAAATTTAAATAACATTTAAAATTGTCAAAATCAAGATCTGCTAGTAGCCCAGCTCTACCTGGTGAGTCGAATGCTCCTCCGGGCAATTGCTCCGTGGTACCTCCTCACACCATCCTGTATGAAAAGTAAACAAGACAGTAACACATCTCTATTTTAGAACAAAGTCTGAAAAAAGACAACTAAAAATTATTTACTACAGATGGGCAAATTCCAGAGAAGTAATACAGGCAAATAAAGCACAGTACTTTGTGCATTGGGCTTCTCACAGGCTAATCCAAGTTGGTGGTTTACTTTTTGCCTTAGCAGTACTCTCTGAAATTTGAAAAAAACCCAATGTGATAGTTGTTTCATTGTAGCATCCTCCTAGGGCTTTTTGGTCCTAAACCAGTGGCAGCTGGGCATCGCACCACACACGTTCCACTCTTTCTAAACGTATCACCCACCAAATAAACTATTAACCAAATTTATCACTATTGGTGTTCAAAGCACAAATGAAAAATTTTATTTTTTTGAGTCAGTTTTTCCTCTTGGGACAGCCTGCAATGGGCAGTAGTGAACCTTACTTCCCCACTGAGTACATGAGACACATTGATTTATTTGTCTAGTTGACATCCTATAAAAAAACAAGGTCCCCGATGTTAAAAAATCATTTCATTTCTGCCTGCACTAGCTCTGTAAAATTCTTGTAACTGGAGCAGGAAGGTTAGTGACAGGTGTCATCACAGCAAATGATTCAAAAGTAGCATTCAAACTGCTTCCAGTGCTTCATGAACCACTTGCAGGGAAACACAAACTGAGATCTCCATCTCAAAGGAACTGAAAAGCCCACCCACATCATGGGATTTGATTCCTACAGACACCTTTATTCACTCTATTTCTCATCTTTGTTAAGGGTTTATAAAAATAACTATTCACTGAATACTTACACATTTCATCTACAGTCAGTGGAAATTGCATAAGATGTAGACAAACGGAAAATCTCCAAACACATCAGATTCTTCTGCCCTGCCCACCAACCACAGAATTTCAAGTCATGAGGACCCTCCACTGAGCCACTCAGTTTGGAAGACTAAAACTAACAATAACAAACCTCTCACGTGAGGATAAACATTTCCTTTGGTGGTTTTCTCTCCCGTAAGAAGACACATCACAGTGCCCAGCTTGGTCCCTGCTTACTCAGGAAGGCTGTGGGGACCAGCTGTGACACACAGGATGTGCTGGGATGGACCACATGCACATCCCGCCCCTGAGAGCTCACCTGTGTCATAGGTTTGACTCTGGGGAAGGTGAGCAGCTCCCCTTTGTCATTCACAGCATTGAAAATGAGGAATGCACTGTTAATGTGCCGTGGCTGGTCCTTGATCCACTCCTCACAGTTGTAAGCCTCGACACGGACACCAACCTCCACACTGAAAGGAAAATGTAAATTAATTACCGAACTGCTTCAAGTGATGCAGAAGCAGCCCTGAGAAACATTAAAAAGGACTGCTGTACCTCCAGGTGTGCAAGAAGCCTGACTCAAATACCTTCTGTACCATAGCAAATAATTTGCTAAACCTGGACAAAACCACTTCTAAATAAAAGGTGGCAGTAGCTAAATAGCATTAACAAAAGTAAGCATTAAACGGAACCCAGATCTGTCAACAAAATGCCAAGATGGGAAGATTTTGGCAGCAAGCCTGATTCTGAAGAATCAGATCTCTGGGAGCAACTCAACCCTTGAAAATACCTGAATTTCAGAGGAATATTTATTGTCTGTGTTTTCAGGAGTGGGATTTGGTGACAAATGATCTTTGAACTGAGAGTGAAAGACAGAGAATAAATTTTTATTACAACTTGCACTGATAAAAGTAAAGCAAACAGAGAGATAATTACAGATATAGATATATCCCTCAAAGTTCCACCTGAAAAATAATTCATTCACTAATGCAAATCCTGCTAGTGGCTGAAACGTGAAACACACAGTGTAGGCTGGTGCTGGAGATGCAAGGCAGACAACAGATGAAGAGCTTTACCTGTTGTGAAATGTGTTGTTGACAATGGCATTGAAGATGAGGCGGTCACCCACAAAGGATGGCCCCCAGAATTTGAACATGTTGACTGACTTCAGGATGGGATGTGAGTGACAGAGGCGACTGAAACAGAAAGCAAGAGAGAGAGAGCAAAACACACAGTTGTGCGAAAAAGCACAACTTTGGGAGTGACTACAGAAACAAAGTTTGCATGGCCTGGAAGGTCACTAAATTACACTGATCCACTCCATACCCCACTGAAATACAGTTGGCATGTTCAGCCCCAAGAGCATGTAACTCGAGCTTCAACCATCATAATACCACTTATGTCATGCTGTTTCCTTTTCAATACATTTTACAAACACCAATTAATTCTCGCGGCTTGAGACTACCCACTTTTAGAGCCAGACCATGAATCCCTTATCTACAGAGTAACCACTTACCTCACAGTTTCATTAATTTCTGTAGGACTGCACAGGGAGCAGGTTCCTGTGCAGAGTGTGAAAATGCCAGACCTTAAAGCCTTTAAACAATTAAAGGAAAACTGAGCAGAAAGGCCGAGCACCAGGGACAGTGTCCAAGCAACACCATGTCAGCTATCTAGGCTTAGTATTTGTATGTTTTTGCTTGGTTTTAGATGCTTTCTGCTACTGTGATATGAAATCAGAATAAAAAACCTCTCACATGGCTGCCAGATGCAGTCTGTGTAAAAAGATTTCATTTGCAAGCTCCCTGAAGCAGGCAAAAATTAGGTTTCTTCATCAGTTCTACATGTAGTCAGAGTCCCACACTTTCTGCTGGGGTGTCTGTGCATCACAGAAAGAGGGGACAATACACAACACATTTATTTTTAGACTCTGAAACAACACACTGCTCTCAGTAAGGAGCCCATGTGCACATCTGAGGGTAGATTTTTCCAGGGTGAAGTTTTTAAATTTGAAAATACAGTTCTGTAGCACTCCTAGCTTTTAACTCAACTGCACTTTGAAAACTAATGTACCGGTATTCTTAAATGCACACAATTACTGCAGCTAATTAACTGACTGGTACATCTCTTTAACAGTCTAATACATTTCAATTACTTTGTAATTAAATTAAAATAATTTGCTCTTCTGATTTAAAAAGCTAAGTGTTGATTTTGTTTACAATGTTCACTCTAAAGATGCAAACACAATAATGCTGAGAAGAGGAACAAATCAGAAATCCGGCTTAAATATTCATTTTTTCCTGGAAAAGTATGCCCTGAACGTGTTTATTGCAAGTGTAAGAAATAAGAAAGTATGTATCAAGTTCAAGCTAATATTACTAATATTCAAATAGTTTTATTGCTATCTGTAAGACTTTCATGTATTGGCCAGCCAAAAAAAAAGGTGGTGGGGAGGTGAGAGGCTGGAAGGAGAGTGAGTAACCTTTAAAATGCCCTTAGAAATTTATTTTTCCAGGGTTAGCCTTCCTCTGTTCCTCCATCACAGTCTGTGGCCATAGAAACTCTGACCTGGCATTTTCAAAGGTCAGATCTGAGTGGCCTCACAAAAGATTCATAGTGAGAGTAGTTATTTCTCAAGCAAAAACTACAACATCTCTGTTTTCAACCAGTCTCTCACATCAGCTATTATTCCTGAAATTTTCAACATAAGTAATCATGTTTGACATTAATTAGTTCAAAAAATTTGTTCAATACTCTATTTGCTGATGTTTCCCTTCCTTTTTAAAATCTAAATGTAGCTCACACTAGGTAAAATTTATCAGATGAAAACAGGTAAATATTTTGAGTCATATTATGGCAAAAATCTGCAACAGTCCCTTCAAGCCATTGGAATTGCACACTGGGGTAAAGTCAGTGCACTCTGATGTTGCTAAAACAAGTTGTTTATCCAACCACTACAGAAAATCTGTTGTTATCAGTACAGCCACTGGCTACAAATCAAAACCATATGAATAATGAATGGAGAAGTCATTTAATTATTAAAGTTAAAAAGGGAAAACATATCTAACATCCCTGAAGTGAATTAGGTCACTTGGTATGCAAGGAGACTTCAAACTGAAACTTGAGTGCTGCTTACAAAGAAGCTTTGTACCGTGTCCAGGAACAGGAAAGGAGACAAACAATGGTTTGACTCCAGGGGAGAGGAATTAAATGATTTTATGTCTGGGTCATACTGACAAGCAGCACCACAAAACATACTTTGTTCTTCTAACCTGAAGATGTCAGAGCTCTTTAAACTGCTAAATTGTTGCAACTCATAGGATGTGCAACTCAGAGGGACTGAAAGGTCAAGTGACTTGCTGAGGTTATGCACCCATTCTGTGTGTACACCAAAAAACAGAACCTGTTCATGTGGATCCTTCTTCTCTGACTTATTTTTCTTCTGGCATCATGGGGATCTGCAGACTAAGTTCTAGAAGGCTGTTCATTTTTGGATGCCACATGATACAGGGTCAGTATTGGTTTTATCCTGATTTAATAACCAACTTTGTTTTTAAAACACTAGATCAACCACAGGGAGTGCAAGTTTCTGTTCTTGAACAAGGAAGGAGGGCAAGTTTCTCTATCCAATGTTGGCTTTCTGCAGAGATTCCCAGGAAGACAACACAGCCTCTTTTGCCTTAGGGTCTGTATGTGTAACAGAGTAACATCTGACTTTCAGTGGCACAGCATGCTGTGCGAGATGTATCACATAAATAGTTTAAAGTAATCCTGTAAAGCGAGTAAGAAGAAAAGTCACAAAGGCCTGGATCTGTGTTCTTCATAAAATAAATCCCTGTGAAACCTTTAACATTAAAAGCACATCCATTTAGAACTGCATGCAGAGACAATGCTGCATGAAAGTACCTTGCTGAAATGCTTGCCACTGTCTCCATCCAAGCCATGATCTGGCCACCAAAAGTGTTTCCATGATGGTTTGCATGAGGAGGCAGGACAAGCTCAATGCTCTGTACATGGGTATGTTCAGTTGAAACTGCATCTTTCTCTTCACAAGTATCTGAAACACAGCAGCAATGTATCAATGAATTCTTTCAGAAGAAAATACACCCAGTGAAGTGTGCAGTTTGCTTCAGACTCGGTGAAAAGAAGAAAACCAGAAAGGTACAGAAGAGCCTTGTTGCTTTCAAGGGAAGCAAGAGGCTGAACATCTGCTCCATTCTCCCAGGAGCTGCTGCTGCCAGCCCTCAGTGCATGCCCACAGCCTGTGTCAGGAGCAGTTCCTGCCCTGGCCTGGGGAGCAGGCTGCTGACAGTCCCAGCGCGTACTGGGAATGCTCAGGGTTGCCAGGCACAGCCTCCAGCAGGGGCTGTCAGAGCAGTTTAGCACTGACTCCAGTGTCTGTCGAAGACTTTGCCACTGTATGTGATGGGCACCTGCACAGATGTGTTAAATTAAGGTTTAGAGCAGGACACGATTATTTCATAACCTGTTACAAATCTTGTGATTACCTGACACAACACCAAACAGATTAGAGAAATGAGGACCTGAATCAGTGATACCTTTGTATTACCTGAGCATTTCTGATGTCACTTTCAAGTGTTTAGCCCTGCATCCTCACTCTAATCTCTGTTCTTTTCACTGCTATTCTGCAGGAACAAATTTAGGGATGAAATTACGTCAAGTCATTTTAAAAGTGCCTATCTGTGCTAGGAGCTGCTTGACCTGAATGGTACTTTTGACTTATGCCATAACCAACTAACTTTGTGATTGTATAAGCACGTGGAAACATATGACTAACTTGTACTTCGGACCTATTTAAGTTGTTCCCTAAGATCCACTCGTCAAACAAACTTCACTTTCAGGGTATGATTTGTACATATTTTGCTACCTAGCAGCCTTTACATGCAATGCTCTCTCTTCCCCCACTTTGCTTGTTCTGTCTTCTTAAGGAGGTGAATCAGTGCCACAATAATATCCCTCAAAGAAGATTCCAGGAAAGACAAAACCCATGGACCTCTGATTTGTCACTCAGGTTATTAAACTGTACGCTGTAAGACAGTTACCATGAAGACAAATAGCTTGTTTTCTTGTACCAAACAAGACTCTTCAGTTCTATGAAGTATTGCTAAATTGTTAAGACTAGATCTTTGTTTATAACAGGTTTAATCTCTCCTCAGTAAAACCACATAATGACTGTTATTTATACATGGAGCTGTAGCTCACATTTTCCAAATACCAGCATATTTTCTTAACTGCTCTGAGCAATTTCTTTTGTGGGAACACAACAACTTTGGAGCACAACTTTCTTTAAGAAAGGAAATTACTATCATAAATATAGAAGAACCTGTTTCTTCACTCAGTTTTTCTAACTTTTTTACCTGTTTTGACCTCCATGTAATGAAACTTCTGCTTGTTATGAATCAGCTCAGGCCATAAACACAGATCTTACTTTGCTTTCTGGCTCAAGTGAATTTCATCCTTCTATCTGCATCACAACTAGTGTCACAGAACTTTATTACTGTAATGCAGAGTTCTTTGTGACCTGTGAACCCTTACACACAGAACCTACACGAAGATCTGCATTTCACATCTCTTTAATGTATGCTTGGCCTTCAACCCTGCATTTTTAAATCTGGAATTTCTGATACCACTCTATTAGAATAACCATCTAACACACTTCTCAAATGTGGTACAGACTTTTCTACCTGGCCCCAAAGAGATCTACATGTTTTGTCTGCTTTTTTCCTTCCTTCCAGCTGCCCACAAGTCTTTTGTTCCACCTTTTATGCTGAGTACAGAAATCACCTTCCTTATTGCTCTCCTGCATTATCTTCTGAAAGACCTGGACATAGCCCAGACGGATTCTTCTCCTCTCAATAGCCAGGCTGTGCTCCAGGTGGTCTTCTGGAGACAGAAGCTGCACAGGTTTTAACTGAACCTGTGCAAATGAAAAAGAAAAAAACCCACCAGTTCTGACTTTCACAATCACAACAAAGTGAACTTTAAACTTAAAATGGCATCAGCATTTTCTACAACCTTTCCCTATCAACTGTCCAAGATGACAAGTTTATTACTACAAACAAGCACACAGTTTAAAGTTCAAGAGGTTCTGCATTATCTTTTCAGAATCCTTCATTAAAGCTCAATAATAAAGTGCTTTTATCTTTTAAATACAAACATTCATGAGGGTACACAGTGTTTAAGACAGTTATCATTGAAGAAAAATGATAAAAAATTAAAAAGGCAGAAAAAGATGAACTAAATAATAATGTTTCAATATTGAATTTTTGAACTAGAAAAATAATCCACTGATTGGCACTGATTAGTGGTGTCAGTGCAAATTCCAGTGTATGGGAATCCAAACCTGTACTGGCTTAAGAAAATTGCTACATTAGGATAATTACAGCAGAGGTGTCACTGAGGAATCACTTGTGTGATTTGTCTAGAAGGTCTAGCCTCAGAAAGGTTAAAATAATGCACAAAGCAGTGCACCACAGACAAATTCGACATTTTGTGTCTTGCAGTGGTGCCACTAATGTTTCTCAACTTTTAACTTTACACTCAAATGCTCTTGCAGATTCATTGCCTCCTTTTCAGTCATTTACAAGAGCTTCCTAGATCTTCCCAGATGGCCCAACTAAAAAATTACGATGGTGGGTCTATTGAGTTTCTCTCTGTACAGCTTTAGAAACTATTGTTCAGAACAGGGGATTTGAAAAAGATATTTTTCAACTTCTTTGAGACTTTAGTTCGTGATGGAATTTGAACTGAACTCTCAAACTCCCTGTGGGACATTCCTGTCTTAAACCTAATCTTAGTTAATCATCACCAATTTAATCCTGAATTAATCTCCCTGGAAATATGGGCAAAAGGTAAACAGGTTGATGTCATGGGTATGATATCAAACCAATAATAAACAATTCCTACTTCATACCACTTTAGTACTATCAGGGTAGCAATTTAGCCATTAGCCTTTCAGAGACAAGTTGGGCTTTAGTTCTGGTAAAACTGTTCCAATCTGTTTCTTCCTCAAACTGAGCCTCATAATCATAGAAGAGAAAGCAGGAGTGATTGGATATATTAACTGCTCACATGATGACTCTGTCAAATCTGCAGTGAATGGCGAACAGGCAGATGTGCTGTCATAACATGTTCAGTGAGACAGGAAAGTCAGGTCCATGATTCTAGCTGCATTCAAGAAAGTAAAATTCCACATACAAAGGAAGTTTGTTCAGAGAATCTGAGGAGTATTTGGCCTTTCACACAAAAAAAAACTCTGAAAGGACTGTGCCTGTCTGGCACAGCAATGTGAAGGCTAGTGGTACCATAACTGATTTCTAAACACCTCCAGAGAGCCAAACACTGGGGAGAAGAAACAACACTGCCATGAAAACAAATTAACATAAATGGCAAAGAGTCAATTTAAATTGGAAGCTAGCTTAAAAATAATATCTTCTGTCTGAACAGTGATGTCTGAACAACCTCCCCAAAAAGGGAAAGAGAAGGATAAAACCTCCCAGCCTGCAATCAGCTTCTGAAGCGGAGAGAGACTCACAAGGATGCTCACAAGGACCTCTCTTTCCCCTTGCCTCTGTCAACACTCCAGCCCTTACAAAGACCACACTATTATGACTAAATGTGCAAAAGAAAATGGAAAGATGAAACAACAACAACAACAACAACAACAACAACAACAACAACAACAACAACAACAACAACAACAACAACAACAACAACAACAACAACATTGTCCACCCTGCCCCATCCAATTTTTTCCAGAGAACTGGAAAAAAAACCCCAAAACTCTGTCTTATAAAGTCTGGACTTCATGCTTTTTTCCTGACACTGATCAGAATAAACAGTGTTTCTGCTGTGTTTCACAACCAGAAAAGTTAGGTTATTTCACAGAAACTCAGTCATGCCAAGCTTAGAAGAAAACAGGAGAAATACCTTTTCAGCACCAACTGGTTTGGCCACATATGTTGCATATGCCACACTCACAACTTTTTCAGCATTTGTCAAAACATCCTGTACTGTCACCTTGATGCCAACCTGCAAGGAAGGAGGTGGTAGAGGAAGGAGACAAAAAAGCCATTTACATCATTGTCAACTGATTTGAGACAAAACAGCACAGTTTTTATCAAATTAATCATGTCCAGTTCCTTACCCCTAAAAGGAAAAAGGTAAAATAACTGCTCTAATCACTGATACATCTCTGAACACATCATAACATCACCCTATTCACTGAGTTCTGAAAGTTTTTTTAGTACAACAACTTTTATGTATGTTTAGCATCACTTGTAGGGTAAAATTACAAAAACAGGAAAAATACTAAGATGTAGTTTTATGGATATTTCCTTCCTTTTACTTGTGTAATTTTGGAGTCCCCATCTGAATCTTTCTAAGATCTGTATGTGCAAAAATGTGTATTTAGAGGTGCAAAACACAATGAAACACCTGAATGTGAAATACTGGATTTGATCCTGTGGGATAGGCCTGACATACATCAAACTTCTGATTTGTTTTAATTTTTAGAATCTTCTGGAATACATTATCTGTGAGATGCATCATTCCATTAATAATAACGGGAATTGGACACAGGCACAATGCACAAAAAGCACCCTCAAGGTATAATTCTGATTTCAAGTGATTGGGCAAGGCATTGCATACTTGTTACAATATGGAGATTAAGAACATACATAATTCATACATACATTAACAACATACATAATACATAATACTGTTTTAGAAGTTTCAAAAATACTTAGAACTCCACCTGTTCAGTGGATCCGGCCTGGAATACCACCTATCCATCCCATCCTACCCACTACACCTGCCAAAGGCTTTAATTCTTCAGGGCCCAGTGTCTACTCTGACATGGATTATTTTACAGAATACATGCAATTATAACAGTCTGGAAGCAATTTCATTAGGTAGTGTTATTGTTCAGATATCTGCAAATATCTGGAACAAATAAATCCGGACCCATGCTGTGTTCCCCTACTGCTCGCACCTCTGATCTACTCCTGCAGTATCATTAGGAATAAGAGTGATGATCTCTTACCTCCATGCTGGTTTTGAATGCTCTGTTTACCTTTGTTCTGATGGCAATAATTTGTCCAACCCTGTTAAGAAGAGTAAGACCTTACAGAATGTAAACATGCGGCTTTATAAGGGCTTGAATCTGCCTCTCCAGGTACTCCTAAAAGTAGTGAAGAAAATCTCATTAATCAGTCTGTGTCTTCCACATTGCACTGGAAATTCACTGAAAAAGGTGAATTTTTCGCTGTTTTCACTTTAACACTGTTATTCACCAGTCAGACTTCCCTCCTGCTCAATAAAATCACAGTCGCTCAGAGAACTGCATAACCTTAATGCCAACATTCCTCCTCGCTGCTGGTGTCTGTACAACATTAGGCATGCCCCAGGCCGCAGGTACACCCAGAAATTCTGGCTTTTGCTCAAAAGCACATATTGCACCAAATCACTCAGTATATCTAGCTGCAAAAGCACTCAGGTACACTTTGCATGCACCTCTGGCATATGGATACTTGCACATGAGGAGATAATCCCAGGACAGAAAGAGCTCTTTGACTTTTTTAAAGGGTGGGCAAAAAGTTCATGTTCCAAGTCCTGGCCAAGAAAAGGACTGTATATGCCTTCTGTGCCAACATCATCCCTCTGTAAACCACTCTTCCCCATTTACCTACATAAAATACCTAAACAGAATTTCTTTTTTTATTTGCTACTATTATTTCATTATAATTTTTATTATAATTTTATTATTTATTATCTTTTAAATTCTCTTCATTATATCATCAGATCAAATTTAAATAAGGATATATTTTCTTTCCCTCTGGAATTCCTAAAGCACCTGTTCTGTGTTGATAGCAGGAGGAAACTTTGTTTCCAAATACCTAAAATCCCAACACTAAGCAGTGCTGATAGGGTGGAAGGAAGGCAGCTCGCCCTGAAGTTTTCCCATTGAGCAGGAAGTAAAAGGACGAAGTATACAGGGTAAGTCAGAGAAACAGCCAAAAAAGATGGGTGTCAGGCCACTGCCTCCAGGGAATTCAAACTGAGTTACAAATGCTAAAGATCAGTGCTGGGGCAGGCAAAGTAGAGCTATTTAAAGCCAAGTTTGAAGTAAAATATAACTCAGAGCACTTGGTACCAACAAGTACTCACGGCCAAGCACTTCACACAGTTTTTACCCCAGTTTACTAATTAAAAAAAAAAAAAACCAAAACTTCCTCATTTTAATGAATAGGGTTTTGACATTTAAAGGTAAGGCTTACTTAAATTGCTTATTCTACTGCAGAACTAGAACGGGAAATAGGAAATAAGACACCTGCTCCTTCACAGGACCAGACAGGAAAAACAAACTGCACATCAATTTTCTCTTTCTTGTTGACATCCAAGAACAGAAGCGGAATCCTTTGCGTGGATGGGGCAGGGAAAATGGTCAGCGGGAAGAACCAAGACCATGTGCAGATACACAGCCCTTATTAGCTTTTGAAGAAGGTACTCAGGAGCCGTTTTTCCATTATCCATTGCAAAGAAAAAGCACAACCATTAAGGCCATTGTTCAACTGCACAGTCAAGGGAATCACCAGATCCTTTCCAGAAATGACAGTGTTCAGAACAGTAACTACAGATATGCAGGGACAGAGCTAACAGAGCAGCACACTTGAACTTAAAACTGTCAGAAACTTATCAGAATAAACTGATTATGATTCATACTTGGAACACTAATAAAATTTAAATAAACGTAATTTAAAATCAGATGTAATTGAAAATCAGTACCACTGAACTGCTTTGTATTACAAGACAAGGAAGAGGGTATCATGGTAATAAAACTAAGTTTTGAACTACATAGATTTGTGGCAATTTCTGTTTACATCTCAGCTGAAATAAGCACAGAAGACTTAATCCTTACAGAAGATTTAGTAACCTGGTTTAGGTAAATAAACCTTACAGTAATTCACTGACTTAAGAACATTAATTTACTACATGGAGCAGCAAGAGCTCTTTTATTTATGCAAGATACTTGTATAATGTACTAGATCTGGCAAAATTTAGGAAATGGCACAGTAAGCTACAAGCAGGATGTTAGGGATGACCTGACACTGAAAAATAATTTCTTAAATAATTTCTTTCACAGTTACTAGATTTGTACCCTAAATTTTTGTCACAAATGGAATTTTGGTATTACAAGTGAAAGAAGAACTAGAGACATTTGGAAGGAAAAAAAATTCATTATATTCTAGAAGATCTGTTCTGCTCTCAAGAAACAAGACAGGAAAGTGCTCTGAAGCTACTCAGTCTGAAGTATTACACCTGAACGGGAAACATTACCCTGACGTTGATTAGTTTTCACAGAGAGGATTTTCTTCTAAGGACAAAATTAAAAACACAGAGCAATTCCAGGTAGGACAAACACTTCAATATCGTAAAACAGACCAAGAAATTATCTTTTGAGTTCCACATTTGGTATGATCATGTTCTCTTCTTTGTCACTGGTTCTAGTCCTTACTCTAATGAACACTGCTCTAAAAATCACAAGTGTGAGTGGATGCTTCTTTTACATTCATGCTATGGACAGTTTTAAACTGACATCAGCTGTACCTCTGACAGCCAGTGTTGCTTTGTTCACAGCAATGACAATGGCTTGTGCACTGCTCTCTGCAACTATCTCATCTAAGCACCCATTAATTCCCAGATTGTATGGGGTAAAACCACACAAAACCCACAAAGTAATGGCTTTAAATTTCTGTAAAGATACAGTTTAGAGTAAAGATCCTATTTCCTCTTGCAGCGTATTTTAATCCTCTGAAAACCATCAAAAATGGTTAAAACAAGTTTGGTCCTATATTGTCTTGAAGACTCAGTCAATTCAGTGCTCAGTGAATGTAAAACATTTCTGTTTTTTCTAAAACAGCTGAAAGAAAAAGATGTTAAGAAACAAACAGAAAAGAGAACTTGCAACAATAAAAATAGTAATACAAGAACTTTTGTATGTATTCCTTATTTAACAGAGTTAAGCAGTGGCCTGCAGCATTCACTTTCAGTAGAACCAGAGACCACTGGGGCATCAGTTTCTCACCACGCACCTTGACTGCCAGGTCAAAGGAACAACAGTCTATTTTTGCCCTGTGAAATGCATCTGCTTTCCAGTTGGGTCAGGCTGTCACAAGCAGAAAAGAGCAATTTTGAGACTTAGCCCTATGACTCCCGTGAGTTTATGGGTCCGCTATCTCCCATTTTATAATGCCTCCATTTATATCTGCCAAATAAGAATCTCCACAATGAAAACTTCTGACTGTTGTCAGCTGGTCTGTACCTGGCAGCCTCTTCAAACTGTATGTCATCCATGGACGCTGTCACGCAGGACACCCCAGCATGTTTCTCAGCTTCAAAAGAGACACAGGAGCACACAGTTACCACACTGCACCTGCAGGGAGCTATTCACCTGTGGGCTCGTGCCTGACTGACACAGATGGCACACAGCAGATCCCACTTCTTCCTGTGAACACCATAATGCAAGCCTCCCGTAGGCCCCTTAGGAAAAAAGAGAAGCTAAATAAGATTAAAGTTAATATTTATCATGATTTTGTGGTAAAGGGTTATTTAAGGGTAAAAGATATTTAAGTGTAACATCAAGAGATGAGACTAGATGATAGCAACTATCCCACTCAGTTTGAAAACCTCCATCTAAGTTTTTTTTCTAAAAATGAACATTGTGGTAAGAGAGCATTAACAAGCATGCTGAAGGACAGAAAGAGCTACAAAGCATTAATGAGCTCACAGAAAGCTCATCTTTCTCTCTCAAAACTGAGTGTCACAATCATCAGCTTGGGCAGTGTGGAAGTTTTATGTCAGCTGAGGATTCTGAGATACAGGAAAAAAGCCTACTGGCTTATTAGTGTATCACAACAGTGGGAAGCAGCTAAGTAGCGTCCTTAGTGCTGTACCAAAAATGCAGGAATTAAAAACTAAGACAAACAAGATTTAGAAAATCTAAAACCAGAATTCATCTACTGTGAAATCTTTTTACCTAAATTTGAACTGTTCTTCATCTCCCTGGGATGCATTTGTTGTGAAAAAGAACACATCCTTTTTGTATTAATTATGAAAGTTAATCTAGAAAAGGTAAACATCTTCTTTACTGTTAATATTTAATAGTCTGATAGTTAAGTTTTTATAGCAAATTAACATGATCTATTATTTATTTGACCACAGCACCTGGAGCTCCCACTCAGAAGGTAAATCTCCAGTAAACTAGGAGCTGTAGAAACACAGGGAACCTCTGCTTCAAAGTTCTGAGTAACACAGACAAGAGAGGGGACTAGCAGGCAGCCTGGAAAATAGCACAGCACAACAGGCAGGAGTTCTCACTCCCAAGCAGCCCTGTGTTTTTAGTGACCATCACAAGAAGAGCTCAGAGAAACCAGACGATTTTTATCAATATCTGAGGAGTTCCCTTTGAAAATGAGGGGAAACCACAGTGTCTTCTCCAAAAGCACTGCTGAGGGGTAAAACACTGAAGGGCTGGAATTGAAACACTCCTGCACAGACTTCAAAAAGGAAGCATGCTCTTTTGGGGAAGCTGCCCCACGCGAGGTGGTCCTGTGTGATCCCCGCACAGGCAGAGCGGGTGGCACAGCCCCGTACCCCCGCACGGGCACACGCGGTCACCGCGCCGGGGACAGCCAGCTCTCCATCCCTCCATGTCGGCAGGAGCTCCCGAAACACCGCCACGGCATTATGGGCTGCTAATGCATGCACTGGGAATGCACCTCCTGGCAGCAGCCGCGGGTTTTGCCGCGCTTCCCGTGCAGCCTGCGCTCACAGCAGACATTCACAAGTCAGTTCCACAAGTTAGCGAGGAGGCTTTAGACGCTTTCGAAGCTAAGCTACTTCAGACACAGAGTGCTCTGCATGCTGCTTCGATTTGTGGCTCTTGCACAGAACCAGAGAAACCCAGAATAGTTAAGGCTGGAAGGGCCCTCTGGAAACCATCTAGTCCAAACCCCGCCAAGGCAGTGGCACCTTTCCTTCTTTTTGGCACACATGTGCCAATAATCTTAAATTAGGACTTTTCTTTCTTCTCTTATCTTTTTCCACCTCTTTTCCCCTCTTCTGCTGCTCCTTTTAAAAATTCTCCTTATCCTCACATTCCCATCACCTTCCTCGCTCTCCTGTGCCATCTGACACCTCACCCCCGTGGTGTCTGTTCCTAACAGGATCCCCAGATCTCCTGGGCTCCTCAAGAGAGACGTGGAGCTCCTGGAGCAAGTCCAGCAGAGGCTGCGAGGATGACTGGGGGACTGGAACATCTTCCCCACTAGGGAAGACTGAGGGAGTTGGGTCTGTTCAGCCTCGCCAGAGATGGGTGAGAGGAAACCTCATCCGTGTCTAAATATCCAACGGGGGGTGTCACAGCACAGATCAGGCTCTGCTCAGTGGTCCCCAGCAATGAGACATGAGGCAAATGGCAGAAAAGGATGCTCAGAAGTTCCCCCTGAGCATGGAGCTGTGTCGGGGAGGTTCAAGTCGGAGATCAGGGAAAGGTTCTTTCCCCCAGAGGGTTCTGGGCATTGAAAGGGCTCCCCAGGGAATGGGCATGGCCCCGAGGCTGCCAGGGCTCCAGGAGCGTTTGGACAACGCTCCCAGGAATGCACACGGTGGGATTGTTGCAGTGTCTGTGCAGGGACAGGGGCTGGACTGGATGGTCCTGGTGGGTCACTTTCAGCTCAGGGAATTCTGTGATTCTATGATAAAGAAGTTCTTCAGTGAGTACTGGAATAGATTGCCCAGAGAGGGTGTGCAGCGTCCTTCACCGCAGCAACCTTAGCAGTGTCTGCGCGCGATCCTGTGCCCCGTGCTCTGTGATGACCCCGAGGCGGGACAGGATGGCCCCTTCCACCCTGCCCCACCCTGTGACCCAGTACAACCTCTAACACCCTTTCCCCTCCTCCACGGGATGACACCTTCCCTCAAGCATCCCGTTGCCCCAAAGCAGGGACTGTCGGCTCCTGCTCCCAGGCCAGCACTGGCCGGGCACCGCAGGCGGTACCTGCGAGGCAGGCGGCGGCGTCCATCCATCGCAGCAGCGGCCCCGCGCCCAGGTCGCCGCAGGGCCCGGCGTGGGCCGGCAGCACGGCCTGGCACATACACACAGCCATTGCAGCCCCTCGCCCTGCTCCGCCCGGCACCGCAGCCAGCGCCGGCCGCCTCCGCCTCAGCCACGGGGCGGGACCGGCCCGCCCCGGCTCGCGGCATGGGGCTGAACCGCCTTCTCTGGCCTCCCGCGGGGGTGGGACGGGCTGAGGGGAAACGGAGCCCGGACTGAGGGGAAAGAGGTGCCCAGGGTGAGGGAAAAGGGAGTCCGGGATGTGCGGCAAGGGAGCCCGGGATGAGGGATAGAGGGGGTCCCCGGGCTGAGGGGAAAGAGGTAAGCAGGGTGAGGGATAAAGGAATGCCCAGGGGGAGGGGAAAGGGAGCCTGGGATGAGGAGAAAGGGCATGTGAGGATGCGGGGAGAGGGATGAGGTGCTGGAGGGAAGAGGGTGCTTGGGATGAGGGGAAAGGAAGTAACGGCTGAGGGAAAAGGGATAAGAGTAAGGGGGTGTTGGGGATGAGAGGATGGGGTGCCAGTGCTAAGGGGAATCATGGAATGGTTTGGTTTGGAAGGGACATTAAAGTTCATCTAGTTCCACCCCCTGCCATGGGCAGGGACATCTTCCATTGTGTCAGGCTGCTCCAAGCCCTGTCCAGCCTGGCCTTGGACACTTCCAGGGATGCAGGGGCAGCCACAGCTTCTCTAGGCAACCTGTGCCAGGGCCTCACCCCACTCACAGGGATCAATTTCTTCCCAATATCTCATCTACACCTACTCTCTCAGTTTGAAGTCATTCCCCTTTGTTCTGCCACTGCATACCCTCGTACTAAGTCTCTCTCCATCTCTATTTAGACCCTTTAGGTGCTGGAGGGTGCTCTAAGGTCTCTCCACAACCTTCACCTCTCCAAGCTGAACAGCTCCAATGAAAGGGGGTGCTGGTGTCTTCAGGGCACCATGGAGTAGATGGTCCCTCCACTCCTGCCCTGGGTCTCCTGAGGTCACCTCACAGCCTGGCACCAGCCACTGCTAGGTTTGGTGTGTGCACAGCCACTGAAATGTCTCTAATCTGGCTCATATTTTCATTTTTTGAAGTCTTGCTCTTTCATGTTATCACCAACTTGACAGCCTGGCAGATGTGTCCAGGGTAGACACACTCCTATCTCCAGAGGCAGTGGAACCACTGGCACTTCTGGCATGGATGTTCTGATTCCCACCTCTGGCCAGGGCTCCAATCATGTATTCCTGCAGGACTTAACAGCTGGAGAGCTCACAGAGAACTCCTTCTCTTACCTGCTCCTTCTCACACCGCTGGTAAGGATATTGCTGCTCTTGCATGCTGTATAAATACAAGCACTGCTGAGGAAGAGCACAGCAATCGCTGCTGAATCTGTCAGGACAGTCAAAGTTTTACTAATGCCACGGATACAGTGTTATTACCACTGCAGGCTCAGCCGGTTTGGGCATGCTCGTTACAGCAGTGTAGCAGAGGATATAAACTGTAAATGGTTTTCAGGAAAGACTGCAAGGCTTGTATTTGCATGGTTTCAATACCAGAGAGCAGCAAGACTCTTCTGTAGCCCTTCCTTACAACCTTTTCTCTTGGTAGTTACTATTCCAGTGAAGGCTTCCCATGTTTCTCAGAAACATACAGCCACGAGTTTATATCGTGAACACTTGTTCATTTCAACATTGTTAAAGATCCAGCTTTAACCTATAACAGCCAGGAAAATTTGAATTTTAACCAAGCAAGACAGAGTTTGTAGGGATTCTCTTCCCACACGGTCTGTTACTGTCACTGCACTGCTATAGCACTATCTGTGTTTCTGTGCACATACTCTTTTTATCAAGCAACACCATGGCTGTATCATCTCACTTGTTACATTTCAGAAGATCTTGGCTCTGAAAATCATCATGTTGTGCTATTCCCTACATTTATTTTTGTTCTGTTGCTTCAGAAAAAAAAAAAAAAAACCAGTATCTCTCTCCTTCTTTGGCTTCTGTGAAGGGGAAAAACAGACTATTGTGGCAGTGAGACACCTTGGTCTTGCTGCCTGAACAGGATCTGTAAAAGGTAAAAGGTTTGCACCTAGTGTTTTTCCCTTCCTCAACTGCTCAGTCCAGATGATAAAACCTCAAATTATCAGTTTCTCACACAGGGGATCCCAGGTACCAGAAGGAAGAGTCTGCAAACAGAACGGAACATTTTCCTATTTTAAAAAAAAACCCAGTAACTTATGTTTTGCCTGCCCAGGCCAGTAATTTGTAAATTTGTTTTCAGGTTTACCTTGTCACGCTCAGGCATTCTGTAAGATAATGCTGATTTGTTGTTCTTCCATGGGTAGCTTTCTTCACCTCTATTAAACACAGTCCCAGGGATCAGGTGTCTGGCCTATTACAGGTCTCTTGTCTTCTGTGAGATGAGGAGCTACAAAGCCGCTGGAATCACAGCGGGGCAAAGGAAAATTGAAATCTGTTCACATTGAAAACCTGCAGTGTGTGGGGGAGCATGTGCTTGGGGTGAGCGGTTTTAGAGTGGCAGCTGGAGCAAAGGAAAGCTGGTGTTTGAAAAACACAACTCTGAGCTGTACACAGCTCTTGGCCTTCAGGGAAGGGTGTCATTCAAGGGGTATCCTTTGGGAAATGGTAATCCAAATGAGCAAGATCCATGGCCTCCACTGCTCTGAGCACTGCGAGGCACACCTGGGCAGTGAGGCCAGGGAACTTGCAGCTTACAACAAGCTTTCCCAAACAATTCTCTGCTTTCACAAGATGCACTGTCTTCTGCCCTCCAGCTAAAGGAGACAGAAACTAAAGGAGCATAATAGACTGCAAAAGAACCACTGAAACTGACTCCTGTAGCTTCTTACATAGTCTCCATTGGACTAACACAGTGTTTTACAGCTTTTGGTGCACTTATGCTCAGGTAATACCTGCCAAGTCAGTTCTGTTCTCTTTTCACTGCTGAGAAAGAGAAATTGAGCTGCTGGCCCCAGTTCAGAGAGGCGATCTGTGCTTTTCAATGGTTTCCCACTCGAAAAGTACTTTCTGGGGCACAGCTACAGTAGCACTTGTGGCATTACTACCAAGGTGGTGGACCTAAGGCAGCCTTTGTGGAAGCTGTTAATAAAAGATGAGCTCAGTCTTAGATGTGAATAAATCTTCTGTAAAGTGAAGCCATTAGAGCTAGCAAGAAGCGTTCCAACATGCATCGTTTTTGTAATGTTTTAAATACAGATGCCAGTTGCTGCAGTAAATCAACTGCAATATAGAGCTGTGCATTTCTCTAGACAGTATACTTGTATATTCTAGAAACAAATGTATTACTGCCTGAAATTATAAATGTTTATGTAAGCTTCTTTCATAACCCTAGTTATTTGAAGAAAAGGTGTTTGGTTGTGGAGTATTTTTGGGACACAGCTTGTGAAAATACAACTACTTCTTGTAAAATGAAACTTTATTCTAAAATGTATCCAAAATTGCAAGACACAAGCACCATTAAACAGATAAATAGACATATATTTATGTACAGAGAGCATCAAAACACAAAACAATTGTTAATATAATTCTTATACCATTTTAATGAGTATCCATCAATAAAACTTTACAATTTAAAGGAGACTTTTCAGTTGCAAAACAGTTGTAAAATCATATGTATAAATTATGTTTACTACAATTCCAATAACAGAGGCAAAGTAAAATACAAAAATAATAATCAATACTGCAAATTCAAATACAAACCCCAAAAGTAATGCTGCACAGGTACATATGTACACTGGATGAATTCATGCAGCCAGGCAGTGCAACAAATTAACTGCTGAGTTTAACTTATCACAAAATGGAACCACCATGTCGGCAAACAGAAGAAAATATACTTTTGTAATAAATCATAGTGCATTTTGAAGTTAGACTTTATAAAATGATTGTTGAGTGATATACTTCTAATATTCCCCATGTGATCTGAGATCCCCCCAACTCCTTTTTTCACAAAATAAAATACAAATGACAAAAGCTAAAAACCCCACTGTAGAACAGAGTCTGATGTACTGGTACCATCTTGAATTTATTTGTTTTAATTCTTAGTTTAGTATCAGACTTGTTTGCAAGTGTCCATGTCCACAGGGACACACATTTTTCCTTGCTACCAGAAGTAAATCTTTCACGCTCCAATGCTATCTCCATAAACTGCATCTCACACGATGCTTAGACTGCACTGGTTTCAAGAGACACAGCTGAGCCTTGAAAAAAGAACCCTTAAATCCCTATGAAGTACAGAGAGAGTAAATGGAGGATAGAGAGACCTCATTATTCCTGAAGCTCCTATCCCTAATTGCTTTAATTACATAAACAGAGATTAACATAAGAGGCTTTTATGGCTTGGGTGAAATTTCTGCTAATTTGCTGGGCAAGTGCGAAGCCTGTGTCTCTCCACAGGGCTTTGCCTTTCACAGTGCAGAGGGCTACAGACTCTTTTGGTTGGTGAAAGGAAGCCTTAGGTAACTATATAGAAAAATACCTCTGCAGTGAAAATGTGGTAAAGAAACAAAAAATCACATCAGAACCTCTGGAAAACTGTGACTTCTTGTGTAACTAAAACATGGCTGTCACCTTTCAGGTCTGTGTTGGTTGGTATAGCATGAACACGTAGATAAAATTGGTTAAGTGTCAAAATTATATGAGATACAATTACACAGTGTGACACTTTTTTCCTTAAAATCTTAAGTGATAAGCACGCTCAGTGTTTTCACTAGGAATTTACTGCTAAAATGCTACATTTCTTTGCTGAAAAGACATTTATAGCAGCCTGTAAACTACTGAAGAGTTGCTCCCTGCATCCTTTGTGCTTCCAAAACCCCCCTTTGAGCCATCACTAACTTTTGAGTTAATGGGAGTTTTGAGCAAAAAAGGGATGCAGAAAACCACCTGTATTGGGTAAATAATGTAGCAATTTACACAGCAGCTCTTCAGAATTTCCAACATGCAAGCACGTGTAGAGAGAAGCTAAGAGACGGCATGCACTGCAGTGTTATGTCATTGTGCTTATGTCTGCTGAGGGCACTATGGCATTTTCACTCAGAAAAACAGATATATTAGCCCCAGAAGACCAAAAGAGCCAATATTAATGGAGCCATCAGCTACTGTTTTAGTAAAGAACACCCCAAAAGAGGGAGGAAGTTTTCTTGTAGCATATATATACTGAAGCTGAAGAGAATTACAAAGGCACAATACAAGCCTATATTTCTGGTAAATTATATATATTCATATATTTCTGCTCATACCATCTCAAGATAGTGAACAGTAGAATAATAACTGAAGGTACAAATGTTAATTGAAAGTGAAGCTCTACAAATAAAGGATTGTTGGAGAAGACAGCTCATTACTTGCTACATTTCTACCCTCATCGGGTGGTGAAGCTCACTCACCTTTCCTCCACTGACTGACAACAACATGATGACCCAGTGAAAAAACTGGAACACTGTTAGATGACAGACAGAACGGCTTTATGCATCTGATAAACTGTCAGTGAGTGGCTGCCTCAACAATCTTTCCCACTGCTTTACCTTTGGCTCAGAATTCACAGAGAAACCAGGAACAGCAACTGGGAATTCATACCCATTTTCATGCAGAGCTGAGGCTGAGAAAATCCGTGAAAGTAGCACTTCAGATAACTTCAGCATTCAAAATATTGAACAGCAGAGCAGGAATTGTACCAGCTCATCATAGGAAACAAATCTCAATTTTTCTATTCATAGCTACACAAGATGTGTATAATTTCCAACAGTGAGTGACTCACAACTTAGGAAATTAAGTGAATGGATCAATACTGCTCCTGTTAAACTCATCAAAAGTTGACACCCACGTTTGTGTGATGAAGCTACAGGGCAACTGTGGAGGTGTGCTGTCCCAGCCCAGCTCTGAGAATGTGGACAGTTGACGAAGGTGAAAGGTGCAGCTATAACACTTGTGTTTTCACACTTGAGCTGCTTCTCAGCTCACAACAAGAACTATCACAATTGCTGTCAGGATTTCGTACCAGCAGGTAATGGAGGAAGGTATCGAGGAGAACTACAGGTGGAACCTGCTGGAAGCAGGCTCTGCTAACCCACAGTAACGCTGCCTGCAGGGATCTGCTCTATCTGGCACAGGACATTCCCTCATCTCCAAACCAGCACATCAAATCCCAACACTTTATCTCAATTTTCCCCCAAAAAAGCCTGTCATAAACTGCCATTAGTACATGTATTCTCACAATCCTCAATCAGGACCTCCTAGATTTATTCCTTAAAGTTCTCAGGAAAGGAATCTTTAGCCTCACGTGGGAAGTATGAACATTAATACCTTAGTTTGAAGCTCACAGCTGAACTTAAAAGCTGCATATGCTATTGCTGGTGTTGATTGATCAATGCAATGGTTTCTTCAGGTGTTGCTTCCAGTGAAAATCAGTGCAGGTAATGAGGAAGCCAACTTAACAAACAAAGGTGAAGATTCCTAGGCAGGGGTAATCCCTCTAAAAATGTTCCAACAAGTTGCAAGTTCAAGCTACACCTGTTCATAAAAATTGAAGTAAAAATAAAGAAAATAGCAACTACAGGGCAGAAATCTCATGTTTGAGATTGAATTCAGTAAGTCATCTGTAAGTCACTCGGATTCAGGTTCAAAGGAGCTGCATTATTCTTGTCTATTCCATGCTCAAATAAATACACTTTTGTGTAGAGGTGTGAGAAGCCAATTGTAAACACTTGGATTCATCCCACCTAATTCCGGCCGTTCATCAGTGGTGAGGGCAACTGATGCCATAATGCAATCTTCCAGAGGCATCTTCTCTTGTGTCCCTCCTCTGACTTACACACAAGACCCAGGCTGGTAATTTATAGACAGCTGAAATTAGGGCAGGATGAATCAGGCCACAGCATGGAGCGGAAACAAGTCTGATGTGGTGGCACAGTATCACCATGACAATCCGCTCTATCACAGCCCTGTCTGAGGCTCCAAACCAGGCACGCTTTGGGTCAGTGACCCACACCATCCATGCCTTTGCAGCCCACAGTCTGGCAAGGAGCTTGTCACAGGTTAAACCATGAGGTTTGAGTTCATGATGATCCCTCAAAGCAAGACCTGGAGCCACTGGGGATGGGAGCGCTGCCAGGCAACTCTGGTCCACAGGGACTGCTGCCCTCCCAAAACATCCCAGAGGCTGCCCAGGAGAGTTACACACAAGGTCTGGAGAGGTTTGCAGCTGTAGTGGTTACTCATCCTAACACAACACGCACACATGTCCATGTACTCATGGTGCTGTGGGAGTTCTGCATCTCCATGCCTTGGCTACGGCATGGACTGGCTCTTTGCAGGAGATGTCAGTAATGAGGATGAAGCACACACTGAGGAGAAATACAGCGTTCTGAAACACACATTTGTGAGATCCCCAATAGTATCAATAGTAATGCTTAAGGTCAGAGGCAGTATCAAGTTTTGCATGCACTTTCTACATTAATATTTATATAGACAAGTTTCATTCTTGCTGGTTTGCAAAATTACTGAGGTTTCCATTACTTCCAGAGACTGGAACATTGAACATTAGTTTCATTTATGATGTTGAAAGTTATTCTTTGTCTAAAATACACCTACAAATACTTACGATTATGGGACTGGGATTGCCCTGTTGTTCTCTGCAAAGGGCTGAAGTAACTGTAGAAATATTTTTTGATCTTAGAAATACGGGAATTTATCTACAAATTGGACTGTAAGCATGAGGAACACTTATTGCAAGTTCTCCAAGCCTTACATGAAAGGGTGAAGGTGCAAAGTCATTAAGACTGCCTTGATTCTAAAGATTAGCCTAGTCATTTAATTAAACTATCAATAGAAACACATAATTTAAAATAATCCAAGTAAGAATCCCCTTCAACTTTCCAAGCTTCTTCAGTTTTCCCATCATTGCCTTTCAGACTAGACAGGACTTCAACTTCTGATGTCAGAAATCAGCAAAGAACACAGACATTTCCAGGTCTTTGTTGTATATAATAAAATACTGTAAAAAAGAATCCGGAGTCGCAGAATTCAGGTTGTTTTTCTCTCTTGGTAAACAGACAGAGAGTTCAAATCTCCCAAAACACCACCTCAGGTTAAGCCTGTGGTGGGTGGGGATGAGGACGCTACGCAGAGGCAGCGCTGTGCCTCCTGTATGCCCATAGAGATCAGCTTCTGTCTTGGCACTGATGTGGTTTTTGGGGAATAAAGAGACACCAACTCACACATCTTTGTAAGGCAGCAGAGCCTGCCCAGCGGCCATGCTAGGGGCACGCCTTTGCCAGAGGACACCTGCGCAGGTGTGACACCTCTCAGGTGTGCAGGCACATACACCTGGGATGCCACAAAACCTGCAGCTGCCTGCTCAAATCCAACCCCAAGCTCTCAGAAAAGGATATCAACTGGGTTGAATTCTCTTACATTACATTTAATATTTCTATAAATGGCTTATAGATCTGCTGTTTGAAATAAATTCTGAAACCACTAAGCGTGCTTAACAGAGCTTCAACTCTATGTGGACAGTGAGTTCAGAGGACAGAACAAGGACTACTGCAGTATATAATACACATGGCTGTACAGTCAGATGCCAACTCTTGTTTGCTTCAAAACAAGAATTTACAGTAGCAAGCAGTGGTGGCAAGATTTCTTACACAAAACCTACAGGAATTTACAGGATATGCATGGATCACCGAGGTTATAACACCAGCAGTAGACAACACAGAGTATCTTGTGCAATGTGAACAAAGTTGACAATAGTTTAGCAAATGCTGTAAGTAATTCACATAAATATGCTAACCGACCAGAGCTATCAAATCTTCCTCCTCTTCCCACTAGAACAAGATGCGTGTACAGCAATCCATAAAAAAAATGGTTTGTTTTTGTGGTTTTAGCCAAACATGCACAAAACAGATGCACTGCAAGGGGATACTTGCAAAAAATCCAGAAAACAAAAAATCTCTCAAAACTGGTCTCCAAGCACACAGAGCAATTGGATTCATACTTCCCAAACAGCCATGACAGAGCCAAAGTTTATTGTATGAATCTTTTTGTCCTGGAGAAATAATAGTATAAAAATGTACTTGATTTTTGACTAGTAGAAAACTCCAGCTTTACTCATACCACTCTTCCATGTCTCTAATTCCAGCCCCAATTAATTTCAGCCCTACTTTAGGTACTTGTGTTCTCTTCCTTATCCATTAAAGTAAATGCAAATCAAACCAAAACTACAACACAATCAGAAAAAATGAAAGAGATTAGAAAAATGAAAATAGCTTATACCTGCTTTTGGATGTTATGTTTATTGACACCAATTTAGTAACTCCACTTTACTTTCCCACAACACCACTGGAAGTGCTCTGTGCTTCTGTTACAGAGAGCCTTAGTAAATTTCTACCTCAATTAAATACATCCTGTATTTGGGATTTTATTTTCCTACAATCTGCATGACAAGAATCAGCTTTCTTTCAAGCTATTTTATATCACTGTTAGGAACCATCTTGTCTAATTTATGAGTATTTGGGATATTAACTTTCCTGATCTTGAGCAGTGAGAGCTCTCAGGATGCTTCACTGCCGCTCCTTATATGTTGTTAATCCTCAGTTTCTGTGTAATGAAATAAACTCTCTACAGCAGGGCTCTAGTTACAGATGTAAACAACTTCCTGCATGTTTACTGGGCAAAATACTCTTATTTTTGTTCAAAAATCTGGCCTATTTAATGGCGAAGTCCAGGTGAGAGAGGGTAAAACATGAAGATTAAAGGAACAGAAATAAAGCCTAAAATATCCAGTTCATCCAGGTGACAGTTTGACTCGTCAAGGATCAGAGCAGTTGTTCCACAGCAATAATTTTTCCCATCAAAAACAATTACTGATGATTTCAGTATCTCTGTAATAGCCGAAACTCCTAAGTTGTACAGTCTATTTCCTAGTTCACCCAGGGTATTGAGAAAACATCACCTTTCAAAATCCCCATGTTTTGTGCTGTTTCCTTATGAAAACTGATGCTAAAACTGTCAGAATTTTGTCTTAGCAAAATTCAGCCTCTTGTCTCAGCACTGTAAAATCTTAAAAGGATCCCCAGAACCTAACGGCAAGAAGAGTTGTGCAAGTTCTCAAGTGAACAGCGAGGTAGCAAACGAACACCTTTTTTCTGGTGGATAATTACCCAGTCCTGAGCCACCTGACCCTGGGAACAAGCCTGCTCGACCACTCGGTCACTCTTCTGAGACCACAGAACCCTGAATCATCCACGAGATACACTGAAAACACAGAACAGCCAAATTAAACCACTATTTGTGCATTAGGCTTTGTACAAGGTCACATAAATCCGATGTCAAGCAGGACACTTTTGGGGATGTGGAAGGAGCTTTCAACATAAAGTCCAGCTGTATTATTTATAGCAACTAGGCAGTGAATCTCTTTTTGATCTGATTTCCCCCAAAACCATGTCTTTCAGCAAATATTTACAATACTGAATTCGAATAAAGAAAAAAAAAAAAAGTGATTTTTTTTTCTCTCTCTCTCTGTTTCTTTTGCACACAGAACTGAAATAGTGGCATAATAACTGAAAACTGCATTTATTAAATTTGAAAACATGTACCCAAGAAAACCTTTATACATTTTATGGAAGTTTTCCCATTACATGAGAGGCTTTCTTACACATTTTAAGCTTAAATGAAGAACAGTGACCAAACAGAAGTTTGGACTAAACTGCAAAGCTGTTGGCTGTGTTGAAGGAAACTATGGCTGCACAATTGAAAACACGATGGAAGAACAAATTCACAAAAATAGTTCATGAAATAGTGAACAAAGCTCTAATAAAGAAAGAAACAGAAGAAAGCCAAATCTGCTCTGCATGTCCGTACTATCAATACATAAACATGCTCCTGCACTGGTAAAATCTGTAAGATAATTCTGCTTAGGACAGAATTTGAGCTCTAGATTGTCCATGTCAAGCATGGGTTTAGATTACTACAGTCCTACTTTTAAAATTTCCTGAAGGATACTACCTGTGTTCTCAGATCTGTTTAAAATTACCTGTGTGCAGGCTCAGTTTCAAACCAAGGTGAAGGTGTTGGCCAGATCAGAGTTTTAATGTGCTGAGTAGATGATCCATTTGTTTTTTCTAGATTTGGTATTCTAATTTGTTTCCAATACGTAGACACAATACAGGAATGCACGCAAAGCAGTATTTTAAATTCTCTTTTCTCATTTTTCAGGTTGAAACACTTTCAGTAATTTCAACAGACCCTCTGTATTTTGCTCTATGTACTCAGTTTTTACATCTGCCAAACAATGTCACACCACAGGAAAGTTATATATTTGACCCACACTAGGGTGAAATCCTGCCCGAAAAATGACCTTACGAGAGTGTTTTCATCAAAGAGTCAGCACAAGCATGAATAGCAACTTATAGGACTGTGCCAATAGTATCTGAAAAGTAGAGAGAGCTGCATACAGTAAGATTTAAATCTAATTTATGTCTGATTTTTCAGTTGTTTTGGATCACTAAATCATGAATTGGATCCTCAATGTGAGATGTCAGTGCTGAAATAGTTTTTAGGGGTTTATCTGATAGATGTGCTTTGTCAGGATTCCCATCCTTAAGACCCAAGCAAACCCAAGTGTGTCTGGGACACCAACCACAGTTATATCACCACTTACAGTGTATTAAAGAAAAATATATTTACCTGTACTTTTAAAATCATTATGATATAATTTATATTCTTGAAATGCAAATGCATATGGTCAAATATTGAAGAATCCAGTCCATACTTAGTAATCCCAACAACAACAATTAGAGTTGTCAGAGCTCAGTCAGAGCTGACTAGAAACAGGGGAAAACACTTAATAATTAACTGATACAGAAACAGAAATCCGTGCAACATGTATCAGCTGAAAAGTCATATTGAATAAAATTATCAACACTGAATAATGTAACAGCTGGTCCCTCATTAAATCTAATTCCAAATCATGTGTACGGGCCGTATGGCATTTGCTAGCCACGGAACAGAGAGAAATTAAAATGGTTTTAGGCAGTTCAAGAAGCTGTCCTTTGATGCATCCTTAAAAAAGTAAGCTTCTATTCACTTCTTCCCAACTGGAATTATTTTAAATAATTAGCCTATACATTTCATGTAGAATATTCCCTTAGAAGGGAAAGGAACAGTTGAAGTCCTGGGACACAGAACATTTAATCCTTCATTATGGGGAACAGGCTGCAAACCTGGAAATTGCGACTGGCTCTGAACACATGAACTGTTGGGTGGTCAAGCCTCTGCAACCAGAGGCACACCCAATAAAAACCAGAACTTTTTTGGGGGAGTGCAACTGCAGTTTTTCCTCATTCTCAGGCAATGAAGAAACTAACTCAATCCCTACATGCAAATATCCAGGTATTTTGCCGGGCCACATGCTTTACCTGTGATTCAGACAGCTTCTTCCTTGCCCCAAACCCTCTTCTTGCCTACACAAGACTTGGACATGGCGATAAAATCTGGGTGACATGGAGATAAATCTGGATCTGAGTACTCCTTTCCAAAGGTTTAAGCAGCAGGTAAGACACTAGTTTCACTGCGAAGTTCACAAGTGAATTCAGTTTCAGCCGATTTCTACAGAGCCAGAATATTTGCAAGAGTTCTTACAGTGTAAGAGAACCCTAACTCCCCATTTCTGCCACTCTAAGATTTAACCACTTCTGTTTTCAAAAAGCTTACTTCCACCTTGCCTGAAAGACCCATTTTCAGAATCACCATCTATTTATTTCTATATTAAAGAGCAAGATATATCTAAAAACCCAGTGTGAGAAGTACCCTGCACCACTCAAAATAAAATTCCTCCCAGAGCTAGACAAGGTCTGACATTATCAGCAATGCTGTTGCATAAGGACAGAAAGAAACAGCAGTTACATTGCTCCTGGTATCTGGAGCATAAGAAATGTAAGTGGGAACAAAAATTGAGTGCTTGGGAATAGTGTTTCTTCCCATATTGATTCTCAAGATATCATGAAATCCTACAAGGATTTGTAAGCAAAAGGAAGAAAAGTGAACAAGCAAAAAGCTCTGTGCATATTAAGAAACAAATAATCCAAAAGTGTAATTTTGAAGTTGAGTAAGTAGCACAAAAGGTTGTTTTCTAATGGTTCAGCTGCAGAACCTGGCCTCTCCAGAATCCTGGCTGAGGCTGGGTACAGTTGGACAAAAGATTACTGACATTAGCTGCTGTCTGTGGGGCTACGTGGGTACGAGAAATGCAGGACACAGTGACTAAATTACATGCCTGAAAGGATGTTATGCTCTTGTATAAAAATGAGGATAACATGCTTTGATAATGACATCCAATCTGTGTCAGCAATTCTATGCACAGGTTTAATGTTCAGACTTCCATCCTTCCAAGGTGCCTAACACCTCACTTACCTGGGGAATAGGCTCTGGTACCTGATACACTGTTCCCATCTACCTTATTCCATGAGCAGTGACATCATCTGACTGAAACTGGGCAGCAAAGAGTCCTCAGGCCTCTGGAAGGCTACCACAGATAATACAGGTGGCAAACACAGGCTGCAAGGACACCTGGACTCTGGGTGTACTGAGGACACACCAGTGGGATTAGTGACAACAGCAAAGGGTCTGAGGAAATTACACCTGATTCTGTGTTTGTGATTCAAGCCAATAGCAGAGTCTTCCAACATCTTTGGAGAAAGCAACAAAGTATTTTCCAAAGAGAAGCAACTGAATGTGACCCTCATAATCAATGGGAATATAGTCTACAAAACCATGTAACGACTATCTAGGTTATGTTTACAAGTAATCAAGTAGTCCTTACTAAAAAGTAATGCTACCAAAATCTTTGATAGTTCAACGTAATTTTAATCTTCTGAGAGTTTCATCTTTGAATAGCCCTAACAAGAGAGTAAAGTGTTAAATATTTTTATTTCCATGTATTATAGAGATATAATATATGGAAATAAAAACGAGTTAAGAGATTGTAATATTCCTTATACATCATGTTATGTTCAGCTACCATCACAAGCCCATCACATATGTTCCTTTATCACAAGTTCATGAAAAAAATCCCCTTGCACATGGACATACCACATCCCAGAGCTGTTCTTCCTCTGCAAGTGGCCCTTCTAGATTGAGGTCCAAAGACAGGAATTTGCCGTTTGTCTGTGGCATGAATTTCTGCCAAGCCACTTTGTGCCTGCATTGCTTATCATCACTCTTTTGCTCACTACAAACTGAAAATCATTAGGAACTAAGTAAATGTACCATAATCTTGGTTTAAGAGCTCTGCCTGAAGAGAAATGGGAATGCTTCCAGGTGTGTTTCCTTTAGGCCCTTTTCTGCATTCTGTCCCTAGCTTTCAGATCTAACTGGCTGTCCTCCTTATAAAAGGGCCCAGACCTTTGTTCCTCTTCTGTTCATGGCAAAAGGTAACACCCTCACAAGGCTAGTAGTTACATAAAGTTTACTGCGGCATTTTGGCTCAAAAGGGATTAAAAAAAAAAAAATGCAGCTAACTGCAAAGTTTTGGGGGAAGTAATTCTGGCAGATATGGTAGAAAACACACACCCAAGCAGCAGAGTGACCTGATTTTCTAAGTGGGCTTGGGAAATACTGTTTATAATTAGGAACATGGATTGCTCATATTTGTTTGAGAATCACTGAAAATGGGAAACATTAATTGTAAGTTGTTAGAAAATGTTTTGGTAATAAGGACTCTACTGTATTTCCACTAACTACCACCCCTACAGAAGACCATGCTAAATAGAAAACTCAATTCCAAGGGCAGGAGAAGCCCTGACACTTTATTGCTAGATTCTATAGCAACTGGAGCTCACTTACAGTAACCTTATAGTATTCTATATAAACTGAGAAGCTTGTATCAAATTCAGGCTTCCATTTAAAATAGATATTGCAGATATTAGGCTTCAATTAAAGAAGAAAAATAACCTTCAGTGCTTTTTTCTTTTCTCTTAAAGGCAAAGTATCAAAAAAAAAATCCCCAAAGTAGGTGGAAGTTATTAAATTTCTCCAAAAAATTAAGATGAGCTTTCTTCTATTTCTTGAGACAGTACAATTTGTGATTCACAGGGTAGCTGGTATCAAACACAAGTTAATGAAAGCTCGTATAAGCAATTTTATTCCTATCCATAATGGCAGACACTAACAAAATCAAAAGAATTTATCCTTTGAGTTCAACTTAAAAAATAACTTATAAAGCAGTGATATATGCAACATAAAACAGTTCAGGAGGGGAGAGGAAAAGTAAATTTTAATAATTAAAATGTAAACGTGAAAAAAAAAAAAAAAAGAAATGGAATAAAAGTTCCTACTTCTGATTTCTACATAAGATGTCATGTGATACTATTTTACAATGTCCTGGGGTCTGTGTGTGTGTGTGTGCATTTGTGTGTCACACACACACCCCACGCTGACCCACACATGTACACACACAGATAGGCGCTTGCAGCTCCACCTCGGGCATTTCGCTCATGCCACTCTTTACAGTTGTCTCAAGCATGTTTGGGACCCACTTTCTTGACAAAACGGGGGAGATGGTAGGAAAAAAAACCAGGTGGGTCTGATTGTGTCTGAGATCTTTTAGTTAAACTGTACACTGGGACTTATAATTTTCTTCTGCAGTAGCTCTCTGGAGAGGGCCAACTCACTGTGGTCTTCATGGCGACACTTGTGAATGGGTCACACACTCATTGTCATGCTAGGGGAGTACTGGAAAAGAGGAATCCACATTTTAACAAACATTTCCCCCCCACCAGGTAGCTACATCTACACCTGGACTGCATCAATGGGTTCATGTGTCATCATGTTCCTTGATCTCCCTCCTGAATTTGTGCTGTAGCCTCTGCTGTAGTTCAGTTTGTGTCCTCAAAAAACCTCTGCTGTGCTTCTCTCATGCAAAAATACAGCTACTGCTGACAATGGTAGCTCCCCTGAGGGCTGTTTTGATGTTACCTGGGTGCTGCAATGAACCAATACCTCATTGAAGTTTTTCACCCTTCTCCTGGCCAATGTTGGCCAGGAGAATTTACCTGGGCAGGTGCCTAGCGTCAGGTAGACTGGTTGCATTCATGGCTAGCTGAACCCCAGGAAGATTTTGGAGAGTTTTTTATTATTTTACAGGAAGAAAGGAGCACAGGTATGTATGACTGTGATTAAATTAGGCTTTCGGTCTGTATTATTTTGTGTTAGCAATTTTAGGGGGCAAGCTAAATTAGTGGTCAGTGGTCATTTCAAGCTGAATCAGGGACCAGTGTTTATTCTCCTTTATGTGAAACAGAAATTCAATCATCACATCACACTATTGTAGTGACACAAACTGAACTGCAGCCCTTACCCAAGCTACAGCTACAGTTACCCTCAGGTTAGCAGTGCTTCATTAAAATCAACAGGACACCACAATGCCTAGAAGAAATGCACTTCTATACACCTAATTTGTTTCTAAATTGAAAACTCGACTGCAGAAACACTTAATTTGGCCTAAAATCCTCTGAGTAGAGGAAGATGATCAAATGCAGTAATTACCAGTGCTTCAGAAACTGACAGAAGAAAAAGGAAAGATTAATTTGCCTTTGCAGAACACACATACCATAAATATCCTACCAAGGCTTGAGTTTCATACAGAGGCCATTTCCAAGTGCCCAAACATACAGAAAAATTATTTTAGATGGGTCTTCCCCATCATATAAACTACACAGGACTGACTTCCAGGTCAGAGACTTAGAGAAAGCACCTGCTGAAGTCATTCCCTATATCTGAGCCAATCAATACCTGGGGAATCAGTTTCGGAAAGGAATCAAACCATGGTCTCAAGATGTTTAGGATTTTTAACTTACTATTAAGCTCAGCATTTTAACTTATTATTAAGCCCTGCATTTTGCCTAACAAAAATTCCCAGTGAACTGAAAACAAATCTGCCTGAGAAAGGACTCTATGAAAACGCCTGTTCTGAGCGTTGGCAAAGTTTTAAAATATGGATCAGAAAGCAAGGCAGTTCTCCAGGATGACAGAGCAACCCATGTAAGAGAGGCAGCAGTCCCTGGGAGCAGACAGGGATGTCCCTGACACGTATCACACCTGTCCTGCAGACACACATCTCAACAAAACCTTTAAAAATCTGAGTCCGTGGCTCTTCCAGGCAGCAAAACACCCAGGAGCACCTAGAACCCAGCAGGTGTCTGAGAACACTTATTTTCTCCTGAATACAACTGATACCCTCTTCTTCCCATGGCCCTATTTCAGTGACCCTGCCTGCCCTCAGCACAGCAGAGCATGCCAGTTTAGGAGCCAAGGGCTGCTGGGAACTGGGACCACAATTCATGGAGGTACTGTGCTTACTGGCATTTTGGCAGATATTAAACATTGCACTTTTTAGGTGGTGTATGAGAGTTTTCTCCAACACTCCACACAACCAGAATGTGTGTCCACCATCAGCTAACAAACAGAAACTCTTCCTTTTCACTAGCTAAAAACGAAAACCAAAAACCCCTCAAAATCTGATTCCCATGAAATTTTTCATGGAAATCAACTACGCTGTGATCTAACAGAAGCTGTTTACTGAGCTGCATGTCAGCACTGGCATAGGTAATGAGGTCCCACTCCTATTAAGGGACCTAGATGTGGATTTAGAGACCCAGCGTCAGGCACATGAGTATGACAATGCCACAGACTTGCTCTTTAATGTGCTTTACACCACGTTTTGCTGCCTTAAGCATTATCCATTAAAAAAAAAAAGAACCCTAATTTGCCCCAGAATGAACATCAGTGGGAACCTTTGCATTTTATGGGTCTAACGGCATGCTGCATCTTTGCAGCATGGAATCTACAGGTGATCTCATCCATACTTCAGTGTAAACTCTGCTTTTTCACTGATCACTGACCTCTTAGCCCAGAAAAAGAATTTCTGAAGTAAATCTACACCTCTCACCTTTTCCACCTTCACTTCTCTTTTGTACAGTATTTTTTATACAAATAAATACTCTGCTTTCAGAAACTATTAAAAAACATGCAAGACACAGTACTGCACCACAAGTACTCTACAAAACTTTTGTTTTTTTCTTAAACAAAAGGCCAGAGATAAAGGTTCACCTTTGCAACCCAACAACCCAGGTAATGAAATACTTACACTCTCACTCTGGAAAGGGTTTAGGAAGTTTCCACCCATCTCACTGTCATCTCTGGGAGTGCCAGGCTGGTTGCTCATGCTCATATTACTGGGAGAGTTCTGTTAAATAAGATTTTAAAATATAGATTCAGTGCTGAAGGTTTCAGTTAATTTCCCAGCCTCACAAGGTGTGCCCAGGGCATGCTCCACACAGTGGAGCACTCAGGTGCACTGTGCAGTACGTTGGCGTTCTCAAGGATGAAAAAATCAGCCCCAGTATGATTCTGCATGATTCAGTCACTAATTTTAGCCTATTAAGTAATGTTCTCTTGTCTGAAGCAAGGATTATTTACCTGTGCCCCATTTTCAGGTTATAGCCAGCATCTGCTCCTGCTGCAGTCAAGAAAAGCTGTAAAAGGCTGCAGCAGGGATATGAGGAAGTTCTGCCACCACATTAAATCATATGGTTGAATGCAGCCACAACTGTAAGCCCTGACATACGTGACTTATAAGTATGTACTTACAGATAGGCAAAAGATGTACTTAAAGACAGGATGGATCTGGTCTGCAAAGACCTTTTCAAAGGCCTTTGCCTGAGGTCTTCTGACTTTGGTCACAATTTACTGAAACAGTAACAATCTGTAGCCTTCCAAAAATTATTTGTTATTGGTTTTCTTACAGAAGTGCACAACTACCTCTCCAACTTCAGAAGGAGAACGGGTGAAACAAGGTAATTGCCATGGAAATTATTCTGTGTCAATAGCTCACACACGGTTATTGTGCACACTACAATTAGTCAGTGGCTCTTACGAAGCTGGCTTGCAGTACACTGCCATGCCTGGACCATCGGCAATCCTCTTTCCATCACTGTTACATCTACTACTTAGAGGACTCATGATGGAAAAAGAGCAGTCAGGGAAAGGGAGGTGTGAAATCATGGACATTGTAATGAAATGCTTACATCCATCACAGTTCTTCCCTTGACTTTTTCTTTAACCCAGAAAAATAGAATGCAGTATAAATACCAAACTAATTACATACATGACATGCAAGCAGAACTCCTTTACCAGCATTGGAAATGTAGCTCAGAGAGTTGGTTCAAAAGCCCTGCCTTAGCCTGTCTGTTTATTCAGTCCAATTCACTGCTTCCAAAACTGTGGTCGCCAGGACCACAGGATAACACAACCACCTACGATGACTAAAAGCCTGACAAGGTTATTAACACCAGCCAATCAAGTCTGCTATCCAGTGAAGCCAATATACCAGATATTTAGGGACCCCCAGCCCAAAGAAGGTTGAACCCCACTGCCTTCGCTCAACACTGCTGCTGTACCTTCAGTAGGCATTAATCCAAGGAAGCCCTGCTGCCTGTGTTACACAGCAGGTCAGGCCACACAATCACATCATGCCCTCTGGCCTTAAAATCCAGGAATATCAAGACCTTGTCAGATTTATTTTTTACGACGCTCCTGCACTTTTGCTCATTCCTAGAGGATTTCCCCCTATTTTATCTTGCTCTGTGTAGCACAAAGCTTTGACATTCTGCCATTGCTACAGCATGCCAGGACCAAAGGGTCAAATTCCTGAAAAAATCCCACTTTAGTGACTCCCCCGGGCTGCTTTTGTGGTCACTTGGGGTCTAGCTCTGTAGGTCTTTGGGATCTTCCAAAGCAAGAGTGCCCCTGATGCCTGTGCAAATTCCATGGACATCGCAATAAATGCTGGTTATTAATGTTTATTTAATATGCATAATTACAGTTCATTTACTGCCCTCATCTCAATCTACTTCATAAAAACTTTATGTTCTGCCATTCTGCCAATTTAATAAAAATCTTTTCTATGAAGCTATGATTTCTGTAAGCTATACTGATTCTGCCAAGACCAAATCCATGTTTTATGGACAACTGTGTTACAGGCAAAATTAACAGCATTTTTATTTTAGTTATTTAAAAAACACATAGATCAAATGTGATTTCCATGAGTTATTCATGCAGGTTAACATGTTACAAGACTTCCATGTAAATTGTTTTGGACCCAAGTTTTCAGAGCAGCTGATACCTGTACTAGCACATACTGAATAGTTATAAATGAAATACTGGCTTTAAAAATTATCCCATGGGGATGGAAATGTTTTGCCTTTTTTCCCTGAAAAAATGTT
Source organism: Dasyornis broadbenti (assembly GCA_013397935.1). Classification (NCBI taxonomy): domain Eukaryota; kingdom Metazoa; phylum Chordata; class Aves; order Passeriformes; family Dasyornithidae; genus Dasyornis; species Dasyornis broadbenti. Next base: position 54,425 of record VZRN01005153.1, read on the forward strand.
GCAGTTTGCAATAAAATATTGAAGAAAAAACACAGACTTTGATTTAAAAAGTACTGTATGCTGGTTATCTCACTGGAGGGTTTTACTGAACCCATCATTGTACAGCCTAGCACAGCACAACTGAGGCAACATGGTCTTTTCCATCCATCATTACTTTGTACAGAATCTGAAAATGTTGTAAAACTTGAGAACACAGGGTCTTCTTTATTTATGCCCCTTAGCCAATACCACATCAGCTCATTAATTCCTAAGTTAATGACGATCACGTTTGTAGCAGTTTTATTTTTACAGAAGTGACGTGTTCAAGTATTTTTGTAGATGCAAAATCCCTGCAGATTAAACTCACATCCATTTCCAACTATTTAATGGTTGTGATATCAAAACAGTGCTTCTTCTGAAACTACTTCTTAAACAAGTTTTTGGGAATTTATCCTGAGGATTAAGATATTAACATTATCTTACAGAGGTGACAAACCCAATCCTGCAAAACCCTAAGAAGATTGTCCCAAATTTACATTTGACTAGAATTGATTATTAGAACTGTTTTCTTTTATTTTAACAGTATCAAAGACTACAACATGATCAATCAGATTATGAACTAGATGTAATTACATATAATGTAGATATAATATAATAAAGGTGCATAACAAAAAGATTCACAACAGAGACAAAGGAAATCAGTTTAGAGTGCAACATTCTAAAATGTCCAAATCTTTGATTAGATACTCACTTTGGAAATACTGTCCATGTCTCCTGAGCCTTAAATTAAAACAGACAATTATTCAGTTAGAGCTGAAGGTAATCCAGTAACTTTTTTCACAGAAAATATACAGTGCAACACCAACATTTTAAAACATAAACTACTCAGTAAAAGTTTACTGTTGGTACATTCAATCAGGTTGCATCAACTTTTGCTGCCCTACATGTAGTGAGCATCTCTTAGAAGAAACCAGATGATCCTGATAAGCAGAGTAACAGAAACTAAATAAAATTAAATATAGTGAAAACTAATTGGGTTTTTTTCCACATGCTGCAGCTCTCACTCAGGTAAAACCAAGAATAAAGGAAATGCAACTTTAGGTTGAAAGAACCAAGAAAAGCACTTTTTTAGCAGCAAAAGACGTATATTTTTGAGAAAGACAAATCCTGGAAGAGTACTGAGTACAAAACTAGTAGAGTATCACAGCAAAACAATAAAAAATAGAGTTGTGGGAGGAGACTGAAATAGCTATTTTCATACAGCCAGGCAAATTAGGGCTGAGAAGGAATATGGTTTCTCTCTCTAAAAGCATCAGATACATAGATGTTATCAAGAGTTATTTTGCCATGGTCCAAAAGGATAAATTACATGCTTGGTACATGCACACTCCTTCCATAAGTGTTTCAATTTACTTTTTCATTTCAGCTCAAGAGAAATAATTCTCAGGCTGTAGAAAGTGACAGAAGAAGGTGTGGCTGCCTCTCAAATAGATTTTCACTGATTTGAATGCACTGTGCATCATTATTAGTTAAACCAACAGTCCATTTTAGGATTGTAATAGATAAAGAGTGGCGGTAAAAGTGTTCTTATATAAAGTAATCTAAAATTTCAGGGACATGCTTTCCTAAAAAAATGTAATTCTATTTAGGAGATAGATGCCTGTGCTGAACTTTCATTGTTCACAAGTCTGCTCAGCTTCAATGACTTATTTTTCATTCTTGACACAGCCTCCTCAAACCAGTCCCTTCTTCTCACTGATGTATATACAACCTTTTTCATACATTTTTACATACTTTCTGCCACAGAACTCCAAGAATTAGTCACAGAAAACAGCACTGTCACTGAAAATTCACCATATTGGCAGTATTTACTACTGTTACCTAATGATCCATTCATGTGATGTGAATCCATTCCACCCAGTCCGCTCATGGGTCCATCTGAGCCTGGCCCCAGTGGAAACTACAAAAGGATCAGGCATTAAAAATTGTAGTTATTTGTTTTACACAACCTAATAAAGAGAAAATATTCCTTGGGGGGTGGGGAAAAGAAAAGTAAGGAAAAATCCTTGGGTCTGAATGAGAAAAGACTGTGAAGTCCCATTCAGACATTTAAGAGAAGGTCCCTTGTGTGAAGACTGAAAAACACCATTGTTTTTGGTCACTCTCATGATTTTTGGAGACTACAGTCATCTCTATAGGCAGGAATCCAACATAGTAATAATTCATTATTTACTTCAGTGCTTTTTGTTTGACTGTCCAAACTTCTGCTGGCAATCCAACCCTACCCCCACTGAAGTTATAGGGAACTTTTATAACTTTCTTAAATCCATTAGTGATTAATTAACAGCTTTCAAACCCCACCTGACCTATACTGAATCAGAAAGCTCCACATCGCCTTCACAACTTGAGTAGTTTCTGTACAATTCCAGTAACTAACCTTATATTTAGCTCTTCACACATTTAAAAGACATTACCATTATAGCAAAACAATCTGCAATTTACTGCATAATGATTTAGCATATCAATATATTTTTATTTTTAAGTTCTACTGGTGTTTTTTTCCCAAAGGCCCATAACTGAAGAGCCACCCATAAAAATGGAAAGCTTAGCAATAATGATAGCTGATGGAAATGCAGTGTTTGGATAAGCAAAAGGCTGCACAATTCAAAGAAAAATATAAGTAGATTCATATTTACATTAGGTCTGTTGGGCCCAGGTGGCACAGCGTTCATTAAAGTGTACATGTTGTCTCCAGAGTTGGTTGAATCTGCAATAAGAGATTATTTTAAGTGCTAAAATACACTTTCCAATAAAATTACTCACCTCATACATTTCCTGTCATTTTGTTCATATTATTACTGTGCCTGGATCCCATACACAGTGGCAATATAATGGAAGATTTTATTCCCTTTCTATCCATTGCTGCCACACAACAGGGCTATGAAAAGAAATAATTGCCATGGTCCCCAGGTGACTACTTCTGGGCTCTAGTTTTCTGCATGACTGTTAAAAGGTTTATAAATCACCAAGTATATGTAACTATTTAATTCCATAAACCCTGTTTCCCAGAGTTCTAAATTTCTTCACTCATCTTCAATATTATCCATAGAACAGGAGTTTGTTATCAATGCTTCCTGTAATTGGTTTTCCACCTGTAAAAAATAATAAAAAGCTTCTCCTTACACAGACTGTCAAGTCCATGTGATTTTGAATATAAGCACCTCTTCACTGGAACACTGCAAAGATCCTTCATTCCTGAGGGAGGCTTTAGCTGATGTAACATGGTACAGCCTGGTGCAATGATTCCAATGAGACCCCCAAAAATGTCAAAAACCGAAAGGAGAATGACTTTACAAAAGTCTATATACATGCCTAAGGGGATAACATGATTTTAAAAAAACACTGGCAACTCTGGAAAATCAGTATCTGCACAGAGAATAAAAAGAGCTCAGCAGTCCATACCCACATCCATTCCACACCCAATATATTTGTATGTACAACAGGAAGATAAATCAAGGTTTTTGTCTATTAATTAATCTTTCTGAGATGGCTTTCTAAGCATTAATCCATTATATATTCCATTATATACAGAACACTACAAATCATGGGAACATTCAAATATGCTGTCCAAGGAAAAGGGGGAACAGAAGAGCTTTTAGCCTAAAGTAAAATCAGCACATAAAGTTATTTTTAATATTCAATGAGGCAGGCAACAAGTTCTTTATCCACCAGATCCTTTTGCAACCAACACACATCCTTAGCTCTCCGCATATTCTGCTGGCTCATGCCAAAACACGCAGTGGATGGTTGGGTTGTGGGAAACCTTGAGCTGTTGGTCTCAGAGGTGAGTAAATACCTTGGCAAAACTCACAGGTGGCCAATTTTTAAGTGTCTTCATGCTTTGGAAAACAGAACTTCAAAGTGTCTTTACCTCAGCTTGCCTTTTTTTGTTTGTTTGATTTTTAATGTTTTTTATTTTATTTGGTTTTGTTTTCATATTTTTTTTTTTAAATTTAAATCTCTGGAATTGTATTTAATGACATTATTATACTGGTACAGTAAGTTTTTATGGCCTGTTAGGGAATTTCCCTACCCTCCTGTGCTGCAGAGGACAGCATATAGGGAAAAAAAACCTGATACAGAAAATATAGACCAAATAATTTCTCACTATCTCTTTATTAAAAAAATAATTTGTGTACTTCCTAAAATCCCTTATAATTTTGTTATTTCCAAGTATATTTCAGTACCTGCAGGACTAGGCATGATGGGTGTTCCTGGTGGCCCTCCACCTCCTGGAGGACCCTGGAGAGAGTAAAAATTTTCAGTTAGCATGAAATAAAAGGTTAGAAAAAAACCTAAAACACATACTAAAAAAAAAAAAACCCACCAAGGAACATCTATTTCCCTAAGTTTTGAGTATTTCCATGTCATGAATGTGATCAGGACTGAGAAACACAAAACACTCTGCTTGTTGAACAAGAGTTTTAGGGTTCTTAAAGATTTTTCCAGGAATTTTATTCTAATCAGCTTAATCATTTAGTAAGAACAGAATCATAACATCTTGCTTCCTATGTTTGCAGAACCACTAATTTCTTTAAGTAACATGAAAAACTACCAACTTCCACTTTGGTAAAAATGCCTACATCAATAAATGTCAATAAATATTAACTACCCAAAATAACACACACACATAAACTGCTAGTAATAATTACTATTCCATTGCCATATGATTATTACTGTATCTTTATCTCTTTTGTTATCCCTTAAAACAACAGATATTCTGTTTCAGACTGGGATATAATTTCAGTGGCAGCAATTAGAAGGGTTTGGTTGTTCCTGGCTGCTTACAGGTTATCTATCCATTTACTTTTTATCCATATACTTTTGTCCATAAATATATATCTCACATTTTACCCATATCCATATAACCCTCTAGGAATCACAGGTTCTCCATATACTTTTTATCCATATATCTGTGTTCTAAGCTCACTAACTTGATTTCTTTTAAGGGCTCTCTCTGCATATTTTTAACATCATGTAGAGAGATGTAGGAACAACTGGTTATTTATGAGAAAAGTTAATTGTCTTTATTAACATTTGCATCTCATTTTAAATTTGCATTTACTCTCATTCTTTGTGTATTTTCTTCTCTTAGACAGCCTTCTGGTATCAACTATTTTCACTCTGAGTATATATATTTTATTTTTATTTTTATATATGTTTACATATATGTGCATAGCTATATACATGATTGTATACATTAATAAATTATACATAGATTAATCTTATTAAGTTCTCAAAGTGAGTAGTCCCAGATTACAAATCCTTTCACTAAAAATCTTCTTTAGGAGCTCTCTAGCCCATCCCTCATCCTCAAATATTTGTTCTCTATGAAGTCAAATATTCCCAAAATGTCTTTAAATTCTGCAATAATGGAATGTGGCAAGACCATAAAACTTCTCCCACATAGAGAGAATTTTGTGAAGATCTGCATTGAAAGAACTGATTTGGAAACAGCAAACCTGGATTGTTTCAACTAAACCTGTGACAAAATGAGGGCGACATTTGCAGACACTTGTAGGAATCATAATCTTTTCCACAGGTTATTGTTTAAATAAAGGACAAAATAAACCACTTTTAAATATCTAATCCTCCCTCATCACCCTGTGATACCAGTTCTGTGCACGTGACAAAAACAGACTAAACAATCTGCCTTAGAAGAGTTCCCCAGACATACAAATAATCCGAGTACAACAGTAACAACAGCAATAAAGACTCTAAAATAATAAACAAAACTAAACTCTGGTGACAGAGACAAAACCCAGCACTACATATAAACACTTTTTTCCTGCAGAAGTTCAGAAATTGTCACACAACATTGTCTAACTGAGAAAGCCACGGGTTCTTTGTCCTTCATTACTGAAGACAACACACGGTATTAACAATAAAAATGTTTTCTGAAGTGAAGCAGCACTGAGGGCAATATGGAGCAGCCTGGCAATGATTCTGACAATGAAGACCCACAACTGCACCAGAGGTGGCCAGAAAACCTTGGAGCAGGTCAGATATTCAGCTCCCCACGACACCTGGGCTGCTGCTTCTCTGCCTACATAAAATGTGACACACATTTTAAACACACACACACACACAGGTACTTACTACGTAGTTCCCAGGAGATGCTGAGGAATAAGGTATCTGTAACATCAACAGAAAAACCAGTGATTTCCTCAGCACTAGGATGGAGCTCCGGCAGCTGCAAGTTGGTGCTCATTTAATTAGAATAACTAAAATACACAGTTAAAACCATGGGGGAAAATGCCTCCATTGTCAAAATAAACATCTCTTTTCAGAAATTTTAAAATATCAACTACAAAAATATTAAAATATTTAAATGTTAAGGTATAATATTATTAAGGCAGTGTATTTCATAAGGTTTATGAACTTAAGCAGGACATACTTGTATTTCAGTCAGCAGGACTTCACAATCATCCAAGCATGAACTAAATGTGTATGTTCTTACAGATACCTAATATTGATTAAAATGTTGACCATAAAAGGAAAAGAAGCTACCACATCGTTCACCTTAGAAGATACTGGTATTTATTTGCTCTTTTTTTCTTTTTTTTCTCTTTTTTAAAGGACAGTGTCCTGTAGGAATACTGTGAATAATCTGCTTTTCTTCTCTGTTACAGCTTTTGCAATTATTGTCTCCAAAGAAACACAGGCCAGTGCTGTTGTGGGAGGAGCAACTGTACTGACAAATACAAATTTCTCTATGGACAAATTGCCAGACAAATGATTGTTACAAATAAATCTATTGTCGGACTTGCCAATTGATTTCAGAGACTGGAAATACTTTAACTATCAGTTTAAAAATATCCATTTTAATCAAGTACATACAAAAGAAAACTGAAGAAGAGTTTCACTAATAGAACTGAAAAGCCAAAAGTGAGAAAACCAGAAAGAATTGTTCAGTAGGACAAGGCAGACCCACCTTACCCAAATGCAAGTGCCAAAATGGACATTTTTAAACTGATGATGTATGATCCCTGAATGAAAATGAAAACTTTCCACCTTCTGGAGAAATACCAGACACTGCTGTTCATGTAGGATCCCAGGACAACCTTTATGCTATGGCAGTGCTGGGCCTGACATGAAGATACCTCCCTAAATAAAAGAAGATGTCAAATATATTCATAATATTTACTTACAGAATTGGCATTGGTTGGGTTTGGCCAAGGTCTACCACCCCCAGGACCCCTGAAATAGAAGATGAATGATGAGACATAGAACCATCCCCATCCTCTGACCAGCTCTGAGGAAAAAATCTAAATAACCTGTTTCCAGGTGAAGGAAGAAAGTGGCTTTTTTCAAACTAAAGTCTGTTTACAAACCATAAGTACATAAGTAAAATGCTAGAGCAAAATTCTTGTTGTGCTGCCATTTAATCATTTGGTGAGATGAAGAATTTATTTACTACTCCGAAAATAAATTTAAGTTTTAAAATAAATACATTTTCAGTCATAAAACTGGTAATCTTGCTCACATAATTAAGTATATGCCTGAAGCACTGAGGACGCATGCATTTATTGTTGATCTAGAATACTGCAATACAGTCAAGTTTCATTAGTAAAACTGTGCAATTAGCTAATAAATGTTTTGGGAACACCTCATTTATGAAAGAACAAGGCATACAAAGTATGTTGCCATAACCACTGTATGATGATGAAGATGGTGATGATGACCATGATGATGATGACGATAACAGCCATGATAATAAATTTCATGTATTAAACCCAGAAAACCCTCAGAGGGTTTTTCTCACAACTCTTGGTGTTATTTTAAGTTTCTGACTCTCAGCCAAGTCCAGAAAAATAGTTTGGGGGTGAAGCTTCATCTCTTAAAAATCCAGAAGAAACTCAGACATACCAGAGGTAAAATCTCCATGCTTAGAGTGACAATATCTCAAACCCATAATTATTTCTGGGAGCTTCTGGTTGTTTAAGAGCTCCTGGTTGTTTATAAAAATGAGTGAATCATTTTTTGAAGGCCCTGACAATGGAGAGGCAGAGCAGATGACAAAACTTTCACATTTAAAATGGCATTTTGGCCTCATTAGCTGTAGAAAAGCAACATTAAACACTGCAGCTCACCAGGCATGGGAGAGTGACTTAAATAGAGAGAAAGAAGCACCCTTTATTAATGAGTTCTGAAAGTTTTCTAAGTCTTGCAAAAATAAAAACGATTAAGTGCATATGTTGCCTGAGGGATTTAATATTGAATCTTATTTTTTTTTATTACGTTGTTGATGAAACTATAAAGGAACTATCTCAAAAAACCCCAACAAAACAAAAAACACCCCTGAAAATTAATTTCTTTCTGCCATTATTGTTGGAATGCTGGAAATCAGGAATATTGGTATGGTCTTCTCCGCCTCACTCAAAGAAAGACTGAGAAAATAAATGCTCCTCAGGTCAAATATTCAGCAATTTCTCCTCTCCTGATGATTACATGGTGAAATATTAACTGTTTTAATTTTTTACCTGTTGTTTTTGTCCTTATTTTTAATTGGTTTATTGGATCCCTGCTTTCATAAAAATCAGGAATATTTGAAACAACACTTAGAAGCCTGTTTTCATCCCAAACCCTTGCACTCATTTCTGTGACATTTACTAACTCAGAGAGCCACAGGAATATGGAAACTCAAAAATTTACACTGAGACCAGGAACTCACCTTTCATCTAAAAAGCTGTTGGAATTTTCAGATTTATTGGACAGCTTTCAATATAGGCTTAGAATTCACTGCAGCAGTTTCTGCTGGAAAGCCACATGGATTTTGTGGAGCCAAATGTTTATAAAACACACATAAAACCCCCCAAACTGCATATTTTTTTCCAATTCAATGCAAGCAGATCTTCTGTCTTTTACTAAATGTTTATTTTGGAAGCACCAACAGGGTCATAAAACATTATCACACAAGTACCAATTCCAAAATAATTCATGAAGTATCTTGTTGCTATGACCAATTTCAGCTGCATTTTCTTAGAGTTTATTGTGCTAGTGTCAAACCTGGCTCGAAAACATAAAAGTCTGAAATTTTCATTTCCCAAGAGGCAAATATATTCCATCAGGAAATTAAACATCTAGACCCAAGTTTGTGAATTGAAGTCAAAAGACAAAATCACACCTTTTTCTTTTTTTTTTCAAATTCTGAAGCATGACTGAGATATACTTAGTGCTTGAGACAGCACTGCAGGTCACAAGAGGTGTTAAAAATCACCAGTGAAATTTAACACTGCTTCCTGAAATCTGCCTTTTTGTTCCAAAAACTGGCAGAGACATGAAATCTTCCTAAAAATGCCTATGGCAAGTTTCAGCTGAAAAACTTACAGCTAAAATGAAATTATTCAGCGGAAGAACATGGGCTGTGCATCAGCTGTGTCCAACAGAAATCTGATGGTATTACTGATGACAAAGCAATAAATTACCCAGCAGTGCTGTATTTGTGGATTATATGGACTGAAATGCTGTCTTATGAACCCCCAAGCTGCCATTTTTGACCAAAAAGAACACTTTCTCACCCAGAAAAATTGCAAAATTTTATGTGGCAGATAGTCTGCTCTTAACCCAAGCAGCTTCCCTTCGCATCTTCCAAGGAGGAAAACCTGGATTTTAAACGTCAGCTGTTTCTGTAGAGCACACAGTTTTGTATTTTACACGGCCAAAAATCCAAGAAGAAAAGAACAGAACACTGAAAAAACTTGTCATGTAAAGAAAACACCCAGGTATGTAAAAACATTCTTCTGTAGAGTTACAGTGTTTCCTAGAAATGTGATTTCCCCAAATGACCCACAGAGCTGTTTCCTGCAGTGGGATGAGGTGAAGGGTGAGGGAGAACACCAAGAGCACCTTTGGCTCTGCTGGGTCAGTCATCTGCCTCTGCCCCCAGCCCATCCTTGATCCTGGCCTTGGTCACACAATGAGTCCTCACTACAACTCCAGTGTTCAGGACAACCCTGACGGCAGTAAATTTACAGTAAGAAAACACCCTCATGTCCTGGCAATACAATTAAAAGAATCCCAGGTCAGAGTAACCCCTTTGATAAAATGTGCTTATAAACAGCTACAATATTAGTATTTCAATCCATCTTCACTCTTTCTGGCAGGCCAGGAAACTTTTTTGTCATCCAGGAAACTCTTTTCTTATTTCTCCTGTACAAACTCTGATTTATGTGAATAAATAGCTTCAAAATACCTTATCTATCCCTCAATTTTACTTCTGGACAATTAATTTCCTTTTTTTATAAATCACTCTTCTGCTGAGGAAAACCTCTACAGTGCTTGCCCTGGACTCACACTGAATTTCAAGTGTCTACATATTTTTCCACATCAATTTAATTTAAAAACATAAATGCCTACCCACAGGAAGGCTCCTAGAATTGTGTTGAGTCCCCATATATGATGTCTATGATAGAGCAACACACAACTTCAGATTTTAATTTACTTGCTTCAAGAATTCAATGTATGTCTGGAAATACAAATAAATTAAGGTATGGTGTATTTTTTAAACTACATTATCTATTTCTGTACCTCTTTGACTTTTTAGAGTGGTAACTTTTCAGTTGAAATGAAAATTATAATTTCTTATTTATGTTTTCTATAAAAACTAGAGTAAAAATGGGTATCAATAATACAACGAGAAAAGCATACAGAAATCTTTACTGTGTTTTCTTCATGTTACGTCTGAAGTATTTCTACACACTTAAAAAGGAAGGGTTGTCCTCAGGGACACAAAGCACAATGTACTGCCACAGCTAAATCCCTGAATGGAACAAATCTGAACTCAGATTATATAAATTTTTACCAGATGATGATCCAGACCCAGAAAAATGCAGAAACACTGACAAAAATACACTTACATCTGTAAAGTTCTTCTATCTGTTTACACTGGAAATAAATTTAGTTAAGGAAATAAGAACTGCAGTTGAAGAAGACTTTCAAATCAAGTATGTCTTTCTCTTTCTTATAGATAGTTCTAGACAGAGGCTATTTTGCTACAATAATTAAGTACTGATTTATTTTGCAGAGAAGAACCATTCTTCACAAGATATTTAGTAAGTAGGAATATAAACAGCATTTTTAAATGCATACAAGAATATATCAGTGATTAAACTGACAAAGTATTCCCAGTATTTGAAGTCTGACCTGTGGAAGAAACTGAGTATTTGTACGGACTTGTTAGACTATGAAGGCTCCTGTAAGAGACTGTGGATTCACTTCTTAAAATTGTATTTATTGGTCATCAAAGCATGTTCTCCTTGCCTTATCTATCCCAACTGTTAATTCTACAATGAAATAATGCTAAGTACAATAGGATTTATGTTGTGCTTACATGTTCATCCCAGGCATCCCCGGGCCACCTAAAGCGTTCAGAGGGGGTCTCATGGCACCTCCATAGTTCTGCAATGACAACCAAGGGTCAGACTACCACAAAACAAAAAAACAAAACCAAAGAGGAGGGGGAAAGAAAGGACAGCAGGTTAATGACAGCCCTGTGCAACTGCTGCAGGACAGGCCATGCCATTCATGCTTTCAGGATTCCCTCATTGTTGACTTAAAAAAATGGGATTACTAACCCCAAGGAGAAACAATCATAAACAACAGAAGTTGGCTAACAGAGGTTAAAATTATTTCAGGAGGAGTTATTTACACATATTGAGCCCAAGTTAATGGCCAGCAAAGGTCAGGTCTGATAATGAATTCAACTTTTAAACCAAGTCAATTCAAAATCAGAAACCTAGACTAAGATTCTGAGATATCAAACTGTATTATTTCTAATTAGATTCCGTTATGTTTGAAAAAAATTAAACTACATGATAAAACTTTTCTAACGTACCATTACATTTCTCTTTCCATTATTCAATTCTAATAAATCACAGAATCCCAGGATGGGACCTTAAAGCCCGTCCAGTGCCACCTCCTGCCCTGGGCAGGGACACCTTCCACTATCCCAGGTCTGCGATTACCAAAATTAAGAGAATTTAGTATGGTAACTAATGTCATAGCAATGCTAACAAGTTAATTTCCCAACGCCCATAAAGTCTGAGTTTATGCCCTGATATCATAACCGAAGTTTGACTGAATTATTTACAGAAAAAAATAAATTTTACCTATTTTTATTCAGTAGAATACAAGCGGAACAATCTGTCTCACCTCACAACCTAACTTCCAACTGTAACTATTGCTAATCCTAAATGTCCTGCTTTGCCTTAAATGAGAGCACTGATGTTAGAGCCACCCTTACAGATATTCTTTCAGAGCAGTGATGCTCTCTGCAGAGCTTGGTGGCCCTGGTAGATGGCGATTCAATTATAGAGTCATTTATGGACTTAAATTTTGTGTTGGGTAGGATGTGGAGCACAAGAAAGAAGAAACTTACAAAAACATTGGATTTTAAATGACAGCAAAAATGGAAAAAATATCCTCATAAGAATTGGCATGAGATCTGCCTGCTGTGTGACTAATAGTGCTGCATAAAGGATCAGCTCAACCTCATATGGCAGCACAGCAGAGCTTCTCTTTCTACCTCCAAAAACGGTAAATACATTTCAGGGCTACAAAAAGAATAGCAAACATATTTAATAATGTTTTGTTGGTCACACAGCAGATGTTGTGAAGAACTGCACAACTGGTTTCTTGCAAGAAGACCCAAAATGGTAGGGACAGTTATGAACAATCTTGAAAGGCAAAGCTATTCATTTATTTAGAATTTAGTTGTTATTCAAACAAGAAGTCACAGGAGAGATCATCTGAAATAGGGAAGCAAAAATGCACAGTGTGGGCACAACAAGCACACTGTGAAACAAAACATGGCAGCACCAGTGTGAAACACCACCACCCACAGCTCCTCCTGGGAGTGCTGACAAAACACAGAGGAACCTTCTGGATTTGTGTTCCAGGTGTGCACAAGAACTGTTTGTCCTCTGCCTCGGGGCACTGCTGGGATAGCGTCACGGAGACTCTCAGGGTGGGCAGTGGGGAGAAAGGGCAGTGTGGATGTCTCACTTTACACTGAAAGCTCTCCTGCACTAGTCAAAAATTTACATCAACAGTGGACAAAAGAAAAACTACAGAATATGGAGAGGCAATTTTGGTACAAATAGTTTGCCTCTCTATTAATCTTTTCCTCCTAAACAGCACAATCACTGTGGAGGAAGAGGAGGAGGAGGAGGAAACACCTACTCCACTCTTGGTCTCCCTTGCCAATGTCAGTCTGACTACAACATACACTTTTCTAAAGGAAACAAGTGAAGGGATTCCTCTTTTAATTCCAAATATTAATGAAAATGACAGATTTTTCATTTAGATTTTGTACAGCTGCAACTCCAAACTGATTTTTTTGTAAAATAGGAGATTTGTTTCATAAAGGGATTATGAAAACAAGTCACCTTCAAGCTATGCAAAGACAGAGAATATAGTCTAAGTATACACCTGTCACTAAGAATAACCCATCTGTGGAAAATACCTGTGGTCCTAATGGCACCATTCCCCTTGGAGGAGTCATCCTCTGCATCGGCCCACCCATGTTTGGATGACCTGCAAATAAAATATAAAGTACATTATTTATATACGCAATACACAATTAATTGAATTATGCAATACACAAGCACCTTCTACAGCTACTTTTAATGAATCATGACTTTCTAATTAACACAAAAGCTTGAAGAACTGTGGAAAGGTTTGAAGCCCAGAAAGAAAGGCACCAGTCTGTGAGGACAGCATTGTGGAGAGAAGCTGCACTCACCCTGCTGCCGTGTGGGGTCCATCCCGCTGGGCAGGAGGGGTTGACTCCCCGGAACACCTCCAAGGGCCTGAGGCAGGGAAAACACAGCAAAAATGCACAGAACACCTTGAAATTTATGTTCAACACACATATTTCATTCCTAATTCCTGGATATTTCCTCTGAGTCAAGAGTTAACGTGCTTTTAAATCCCCACATTAATCTGCCCTGTGGGTTTACTGAATCAGGTTTGAAGTTCATTTTTACAGAATTTTACCTGTAGCTGGGTCAAGTAGGAAAACAGTTCTATGAATGGATCTTTGTAGCTGATCCACGAGGTGCTATTTAGCATTTCAAAGTACCATCACATTTTCAGTAAAAACATATTGTGAATGAGTAAATCACAGAATCTCAGAGTGGTTTGCGTTGGAAGAGACCTTGAAGCCCATCTCCTTCCAACCCCTCTGCCATGGGCAGGGACATCTTCCACTATCCCAGGACCAAACTACCACCTAATCAACATTTGGGCCTTAAAACTGCACCACAATAGTTTACTGCTTCCACACCTTTCCCCTCCATGCTGTAACTTGAGTAATGACAGTGCTGCTAAAAGCAGCAATTCCTGAGCGTGGCATAATGTGAATGAAGCAAGAGTTGCAGTTCACTGGGATTATGTGATTATCTTCCACTCTGGACTGAAAACACCACAGTGTGCAGACAAAAACACTCCTGAAACCAAACCTGCAGGTTGGCTGTGCTGCCAGCCACCACATCCAACTCGTTCCTGGCAGGATTCACTACGCTCAGGCGCAGAGGGCGTGAAACCCAAACACTTGGCTCAGGGGCTGAAACACCTCTGGCTAAGATAGTATTGAGAAGTTCAAAAATCAGGAATGCGCTGGATAACAGCAGTAAAATGTTATCAAATATTAAGCACAGTAGTAACGGCACCGCACAGACGATCCCTTCATCGAGGGTAATTAAATCACCCACTGCCTTGGTGAGCAAGTAGCCCTGGTACAGGTACCTTAACCTGATCCCAAACATCACCACGTGGAGCAACACTCGGAGAAGTCCTGCCACCTGATACATCCAGCTCACTGAAATAGAGATTTCACACCTTCTGGTGATACTGTGCCAAAAGTAAAGACAAATTTGTTGGAACTGTGTCACACAGTTATGAAAAATAGCCAGAGATGAGGCTGGGGTAGAGTGTGACAATAGAAAGGCAGTCCTGGAAGACAAAGCTGGACCAAACCACCTATTCCATTCATCTTTTCAATGTTTCTCAATACTGTAAACGACCCAGTTTTCCTCTCAGAGCTTCACTGATGTTCTTCTGTCTGCTTGTCTTTAACTTTTCATCTGCTGATGACTCTTTCTCCTCCTCTATCAGCACTATAGAGAACTTAAAAACACAAATGTTCTCTACTTCCAGAATCCTCTTCTCACAGATGGGCCAAAAAGGGTCCCTGCTGATGAACAGCAGCTCAGTACTCATTGTTGTCTAGCTGGCATTACACATCCTTCAATGGAGAGAAAATTGGGAATTCAACACTTTTATAAAGTCCTCAGTGTCTACAGGAGCCACAGAGCATGAGATCTGTTTCTCACCAATAATCTCCATATCTACTGTGAAATAAATAAAATCTGTATGTCCCACAGAGTTGGGCAGGAACTGATGCATTTCACACAGAACTGAGTAACACAGGGAACCATTACCCTGGGCAAGCAGAGCACCAGGGATAAAGTCTTACCTGATTGGGTATTCTGAGAGGGGGCCTTGGACCTCCAGGGTACCGAGGGGACATGAAAGGCTGCAGGAAGAAAAGAAACAGTGCTAAATAATTCCACTCATTTCATAAATGCCACCCTGTGTCATTGCCACGCCCACACCCAGGGCATCCAGCCTAAACACTTCAATGGAGTGCTCAGGATATTGCCCCACAATTTCAGCACTATTACATAAATTTAGAGGTTCTCAGCTAATTTATCTAACAGGATAAATCATTTAAGACTTTGTTTCAGCAGTTGTGAGTGCAGAATATGAAAAACCTAATGCATTAACAGTGAAGAATAAACCATAATCAGACACCTGTACTTTCCACTGGAGCAGGGGGAAAAAGGGAAACCTTGGAACACAGAACAAAATTTAGAAGAGTTCAGAAGTATGGAAGATCAAAATAGCTCACATATACTTTTCATTCACTTTTTTATAATACAGTAAAAAGCAACACAAAATTTAACCCATGGGGGCACAGACTCCCAGTTTATGATGCAAATATTTGGAATTTTGCTGGTTTCAGTAGCCATGTCAATTCAGTGCTGCACTCCTGCCATCCCTCCCTGCTCACATACCGGATCTCCTCTCTCACACCTAAATTTATACCCAAATCTGTCACACCACCCACACCTTGTGAGGTTCTGGTGGCTGTTGGCTACTACTGAGCTATTCAACAGTCCTAAACAGGGCAAGTCCCCCAGATAAACGAGTGGTACTGGCAGCAAAACCATCTAACTTCTCTGCTCATTCCACCCCAAAGTGTGGCAATAACCTAGAAATCTAAAAAGATGAGTAGCAAATCTCCAGGAAAAAGGCACAAACATCTGACTAAACAGAAGATGAAGAGGATGGCTTTGGCAAGCAAAGTACCTACAGCTCCAAAAGAAAATGAAGAGATAAAAGTATGCTTTGACTGTGAGCACAGGGACAAAAAGGCTGATTTAGACTAGCAATAGCTAGCAGAGAAACTGCAATTATTTTACCAATAATTACTACTGGGATTTTTGCTATGATCTTGCATCAATAAATTAATGAAACCTTTCACATTCTGGAATCAGATGAAAGCTGAAATAATGTAACCTACATAAACACACACTCAAAGCAGTGCTAGAAAGCAATTTAAAGTACAGAGGGTTTACAAACTGCAGAAGAAAGTTCAATAACAATTGTGAAAAGATTAATAAAAAGATACTTGAAATTATGTGCTGTAGAAGAGGGAGGCTTCTTTGTGCACTTTCTGATGGTGAGAACCTCTGATAAGAAGGAGAAAGGGCTGTGCATGTGGCGAGGCCCTCATGAAACAGTAGAACTGTCAGGAAATTAGAATTTCAACCATTTCCACAAAGGTCAACTGAGTGCAGCCACTCCAGTGAGGACCTTGGGTTTGACTTGTCTTGTCCAGCAAACAAAACTCAACTTTATTTACAGCTGTGCAGCTCAAAAAAGGGAAATCTGGAGTGTCTCTCAATTCAGTCATGTGTTAAGAGTCGAACCACACTACTAATAATACATGACAGCAATAAAAAATAGTAATAAAAAACCTGCTCCTTCCAAGCTTACAAGGCTTATATACTGTAAATATTCATGTATCTATGTATTCCCCTTAAACCCAGGTGGAACTGCAGTGACAAGCAGATTTCAAGCAGTTCCTATGGTTTGCTTTACCACAAAAATGTTAGCATTAAAATCTTAAATACTCTCATTTTTGTGTCAGTGACTGAACTTCTCCATCTCCACTACCAACGTCCTGTTTGTCCACAAAAAGGTTCTACCAAGATGTCTCCAGACAACAAAGAAATTCTGACCAACATTTTAATGAAAATGTGTTAAATACTATCAGCTTTTCACTACACTGGGAGTATTTTTAAGTCCCCATACACATTATTGAGCACCAGATTCTGAAAGGCATAAACTCAAGTAGCAGAAACTTCGTGCCACGTTTTTATTCACTCCTTCCCTTGTCACCTGACGTTTAGTCTCTGAACTACTTTACTTTGGTTTTCTACTGATTTTTTGATTCCTGAAATGACCACGGTTCAGAGAGGAACCACTCTGGGCTTCCATTTCTTACAGTAAGCATCCCTCTCTCCTTGACTTCTTGGAAACTTTTTCTTCCCCTTCTCTTGCAGCACAAACACCCCTAAACTTAATAGACTCAAGCTACTGGCACTAAATTAAAACTAGTGCCCACAGGCCTTGAATTGGCGGCTCAGCACTTGTTTCTGAAGGTGAAAATAAAATGTTTGCATGCTGAGACTTGGCTATTTCTCCCTATTACCTCAGCCTCATGTCAACTCAAAATTCAGCATTTTAAGTGCACGTTAAATGGATGCTCAGACTGAATTTTCAGGAAGACAGACTCCTTACTTGTCTTGGAGTTAAGCTGGAAAAATATTCAATAATGCAGCAGCAACTTTAGCTGTCAGGTAGTAAGAAGACAGAGGGGCTAAAATCAACTTCTCCAATGGAGTTCAGGAACTGGCAGACACAATAAGGTGTTAAGAAAAGCAGAAAAAACACCCCAAACTAAAAAAAAACCAAAAAAACTCAGCAAAATCCAAGCAATGAAACAATATCAAAAAAACCAAAAAAACAAAAAAACAAACTAAACCAACCAATTAAAAAAACAAAAAAAACCAAACCAAAGAACACACAGAAGACTCAACCCAATAAAATAAACCAACTCACACAAACAAAATCAAACCTCCCCCAAAACCCCTCAAAACTAAAAACAGGACAAAACCAACCAAACAAACCACGACAAAAAAGGGAAAAATCCCAAAGTGCAAACAAATCCCAACCAAAACCAACCAACCGAAAACCTCTCCAAAAACTGAATAAACCAAAATAACAGGCAAGCAAGCCAGATCTAAGCCTCTGCTGAGATGGAGATGCCACCAATATCTGTTGACACCAATATATTGTAATTCCTCCCCACAGGTTTGAAATTCACTAATTTGGCATAATAAAAAGAATCCCGAAGGCTGCCATCACGCAGTTGAGGGTGAAGGAAGAAGAAACGTCTACTAAACTGGGTGAAAAAGGAGCCAGAAAGGAAAAATCTTTTGTGTAGTCACTGCAGAATATTTGTATTTATCAACTTACAGTGAAAGTTAAAACAAAATCCCAAAAACCCAAAAGGAGGAAAGTATTAGAATATTAAAATAATAGAGACAACACAAAATAAAATAAAGATGTGAAATGTTAACTTTAATAAGCTCCCTCCTCTAACAGAAACATTTCATGTAGAATTGTTAAAAGCATTTTAAAGGAAGACAAGTTCAGGAACTGGAATGATGGTGCCAGAAGTAGCACTTTTTGTTATCTCTCTGCTCAAGAATAATCCAGCTGTGTACAGGGAGAGCAAAGGGTATCTCATAACCCATGTGTTTCATGCAAGTCTGGGAGGTGTGTGTGCTGTGCAGCATCAAAGTCCTGTAAAATCCTGGGGTTTTTTTAGTTCTCAACACAACAGAAACGAAGTTTCTCAGTGGGGAAGTCTTTGAGGGATGTTGAAGCACAGGCCTCACTGATCAAGTTTTGGTGCCAGAAAACATGATTTTACCAAAAATATCCACCAGGAAGCTGATGTCATAAAGGCACAGAGGCTGGAATGTTTCTCTGCCAGTCATGCAATTCTTACTCTTTTTCAGTTGTTCAGGAGTGGATTAGTTTGCACTTCTACCTAACAGTGGTGAAATAAGGAATTCAGAAGATGGTGTTCTACTAAGCATGACAGACTTCAATAAATCTATTGTTTCTTTACATTTACTTCCCTTCCAAAAGCTGGGAGTGAATTTACTTCCTTCCAGATAAAGGTTTTTTGCACTGACATTTTCATCCTGGTTTTCCTCATACCTTTATATTTATCAATCACATTTTGTCTCACATAAATTTTCAAAATTTACAATATTCCCAGCCAGAGAAGTAATCCTGAATATTTCAGTTCCTACTGAGACTTAACTGATTGTAAATACATACTTTTTTAAACCTCCATTATCAAATTTACATCAATCTCTTGAGATTATACATCTCAGCATCCTGAGAGATGGATGATGTTTCCAACTGGAGACCATTTCTCAGGAGAGTAAAACACCAAAAATTAAAAAACACGTGGTGAGACACAGCTTCAGCATTTGGCATGGAGAAGGACCAAAATGGCAACAATTGGTTTTTATAACTCAGTCACCAACAGCACAAACATAAACACCATTTATCCCTAGAAGCTAAAAACGGAACCACAGACCTTATTTGTACACACTGCAATGGGATCTTAAATTAATCCTGCTGCTACTTGGGTGCAGGTACTGGAAGGCAGCTCAAGCTGCCAGAGACAAGGTGACATTCCATCTGGGAATTCTGAAAATGACTCTATCTCTCCAATTATCCACTTAAAAGTTCTAATTATAACGAATTAAACAAACCAAAAAATCTTTGCTCTCCTCTATTTAACTATGAGTTGTCAAGTTATGCATTCTACCTGTGAAAATACAATTCATCTTCACCTTTTTTGTTTTCAAACTGTATTCCTAGATAAAAGGTGTGGCATTACCTGCTACTACTACTTCTCCTCCGCCTCCTATTATTATTATTATTATTATTATTATTATTATTATTATTATTATTATTATTATTATTATCATTATCCAAATGATAAAAACAAATCTGCTGGCCATTTTTATTTCATTTTCCTGTTAGAGTAAATGATATTATAATATATCTCCTTAAGACTCATGTATTTTAGGAAACGCTCTGGAGGTGTTTTACATTTACATCTCCCATTCTCAAACAAAAAGGGGTTTGCCCTCCTAAGAGGACCACAGGGAACCACTAAATATGTGTGAATTGAATTTACCCAAGCATCTTGCAATTCATTTTTCATTTCATTACTTTTTATTATTTAGTTTCCTCTGTGATTTTTTTTTTTTTGGTGGCATTTCCCTCAGCAGTAACAAGTCACCAAAGTGTTCCGGACACTCTTCATTAACACGTTTCAGTTTTAACCAGGACTAAACACAAACTGATTTTTTTCTGAAGTCTTTCAGAGATGAAATTTGGGTGGTACACTGCACACCTTGTAGTCTGCCACTGCAAACCAAAGGAGTTGGTTTTATCTGTATTATTTTACATAAAATTGTGTTATTCTCAGCACTGAGAGAGAATTTCTCTCCACATTGGCCTTTCCTGATGTACAAACCTACTTCCATGAGCAAGTTCTTCAGAAAAAAAAAAATCCTGTCTTTATGGTTTTTAAAGATCAGACTGACAACTTATAAATGGCATCAGAGGTCTGATTTAATTCAGAATATAGCACAAAATTTTGGGGTTTTTTTCTAAATTGGACAGCTCTTTCCACATCTAAATTCCAAGTTGCAGCTATACCAGCTTTTAAAATAAATTTAATGATTTATCCCTAGTTAAGGAATACCATATGGAAGAACACTGCAACACATACCTTGCGAAAAATGAAGAAACAATTCTGTACTTAAAAGAAATAAACAAACAAACAAACAAACAAAACCAGAAAAGCCTCAAATAAAACCTTGGCTTCCAGATAAACATTTGTCTGAGATGCTACAAGCCAGTTCTGCTTTTAGGTGATCTTCAGGAATTGCACTGTTATTAGATCTGTATCACTTTGTAGTGAACAAACATGAAATCATTATCAAGATTTCATAATTGGTAAAGAAAGTTACTAAGTTCTGCACACGATACTTAAAGGAATTTTCAAAAGAAATTCAAATTTTAAAAGAGGTATTACCTACACAAATTTTAAACCAGGTAAATAGTTTTTCCTTTTATTTTTACTAAATGCAAATACTAGGGAAAATAGTGTATTTTAAACCTCACAAGCCAAAACACCCAAGATGTAATCACCTTAAAAATCTCCCCAAATAAACCCCCCTCCATTTTAAGAATTTAGACATCATCCATACAGATAACTAAAGCCTGAGAAAGCATTTCCCAGTTTAATAAAACTGATTAGGATACACCACTTATTCTTGGGAACAACTCTGACAATGCCAGGCTGAGGTTTGTTACTCCTGCTGTATTTAGTAAAGATAACATTTCAGAGCTCCAAGCTTTGTCATCATTTCTGGCCTCCCACAGCACTTGTGGTTCGAGCAGAAAGCCAGGAGTCAGATTGTGACAGGAACAGACCCATCCTCATCAGAGAGGAACACCACAGATAAATGACAACCCTTCCCTGCTCCTCAGCACCTCCTCAGCTGCAAAAATAACCACAATTCTGGTGTATGGTCACCACCCTCAAATTCTTGAGGTTTCTCTCACACAGAACTTCAATTTGCAGGATAAAATCAGAAACTCCAGTGCAGAACTCCTGTAAAAATGACTTGTGCCCAACTCCTCCTCTGCCGCTGTGGGGATGTGGGGGCTCACAGCTGATTAACTCCTCCAGCTGAGCAGTTTTAATTTGTTCCAACAGTTATGAGCAGTAAAAACATTGCCACAACTGCAGGGCAGAATTACCAAGGCCAATAGATCCTGAATAACTTTATCTTTTAAAAGTTGACATGATTCCTGATATTTAGAGAAAAGGAACCAAAGAGAGAGACAAACACAAACTACTTATAGATCTTTCTAGATGCTAATACCCTCTCACATACTGCAACCAATCAAAATAATTTTTAAAAATGAAATATTTTAAAATGCAATGTGATACTGGCGAGGACAAAAATGTGCATATTCCAGTCCTGCAAAGAATTAAACATACCTACAATTGTATGCAATTCAGTATTCCCAGACTGCCCTACTAGGGGGGATGCATTTACAAACAAAGGAGATTCCAAAACTACAATAAAATTATTCCTGCCAACATGAATTATATAAATCCAGGGGAAAAAAAAATCCCCTTTAAAATCTATTTTCAAAACTTTTCCAGGCCTAATAAAGCTGCTATCTTTGCTCACAAACAGCATGCGCAGCTCTGGTGATGTTTCCTTCTTCGATCACAATGTTTTCACAATCCAGAATGGTTTTCAAGCTTCTGGGACCTCCCTGTATCTGCTCTGCTCAGATTCTGTAATCTTGCACTCCTTCACCAGCAATGGCCCCATTTGCTGCACTGGAATTGAGGCTGGATGTGAATATGTGCCAAATCCAGCTAATTTTGCAGTTCTGTTACAGTTTGTAACTATCTCACTTTCAAAGGAAAGTTAACGCTGCAAAAATGAAGAAAACAGAGGTGGGTAATGGATACTGAGGTGTGGCTGCTTGAAGGTGGGAGACAAAAATGGAGAAACTCCTGGAAAACCAGGAGAGTGTGCAAGTGTTGAGGGAAAAGGAGAGTTGAAAGTGTTCAATGGGGTTTAAAAAGAAACAAAATGGTTTTAGACTGACAGAGATACAGGTGCTGGTTCTGCATAGGCCAGGCTGAGCCACAGCACATCCTCTGGCTTCAGCTGTGCAGTTCCTGGGCTGGAACTGGGAATCCTCATTCGCTGCACAAACAACAACCCCCAGTGGAAAACTCACTCCAAAATGGTTTTAAAGGAGTGCTGAGGGATTCCTTCCTCCTCATCCTCCTTCCTTCCACTGCTTTAACCAAATGCTGCATTTATCGGGTCTGGAATACAAACTCTGTTATTTAACAATGTTTCGTGCCATGACTTTACTGTAAATATGGTGAATATTAAGTATGAACTAAAATAGTATGTTACAGAGATACTTTACAGCCTTACACTGCACCTTACGAATCCATTTCCTTTTTATGTGTAAGTAGTTCACCACTTCTGCTTCTAAATGCAAGAGATGCAAGTCACTAATTTTTAATTTGCTGACGTCACTTATTCTTACCAGGTGATAAACTTTGATTTATTTTTATCTGTTATATATCTACATATATTTGTTATATATTCATATATAACAAATATAAACGTTTATATTTTTATATATACTTCTATTTCTACATATATATACATATTTATATATTTTTATATCTATATCTGTATCTATCGATCTCAAATAGTAATGCCAGGCAGGAAAATGAAGTCCCTTCTGCTCATGTGTCTTACTGTAATGATGCTCTCCTGAAGCATTAGGTCAGCTCTACTATGGCAAACAAGCCTAAAAATAATACTTTAGAATAATATGGATTGAGCTAAAACAAGCTCGAGCAGCTGCCACTAGATGGCAAGACAGGCTCACAGTACTTTGCAGGGCTGGGTTTGGTCTGGGGTTTTTTCCCCCCCTTTATGTAAGAGGAATATGTAACATTTGTATTTCAAACATGGTGTCGACACTTCTCTCCCATGCCATTCCAAGTTTATCTGGCGATCTGAAGTTGGTGAACGAAACCAACCACTTGAAAGGCCCTTTAGAAAACACAGGCACCACGGAAATAATGTTTAGTGGTAAGCTGAACTTGAAGAGGTTTTAACAAATGTGCTGAAAGAAGTAACGTGTTTAAAAGAAAGGGCGCTTCACTTATGTGTGAAAAGGTACAGACAAGTGTTAGAATTCGACTTTTAACAAAATTACCAAATTAAACAACTGAACTGTCAATTCTAAAACAACCTGCTTCCTCTGTAACTCTCATCAGGGTTTCTCAGGTGAGTGCCTTTAAAACCAGTCACATTCCTCACACAGCTGCACACAGCCAAACCTTTGGTCAGCCATGGACCAGAGGAGCTGAGGACAACTGGGATTTAATTAAACATACAGAGAAGTGTTTGTCCTAATTGCAGTGCAAGAGGCAGCAGCCAGGGTCAGGCTTTGGGCACTGCTGGTTGCCAGCACTTTGGAGAAGCAGTGGAAGCTTCCGCTGCCCATGGCTGGGGTTGGAACAAGAAGGGCTTTACGGTGCCTTCCAAACCATTCAACGCTGCTCTGTTTTAAACTCTGCATTTAGGGGTGCTAAAACTGGAAATTTAACTAAAAGGCAAATAAAATCATGTGAAACCAAAAGCTCACATTCTGTTTAAAAACTCCAAACACCTCAATGAACACATGATCCCAAGTTTCCTTCTGGCCTCTGCTCGTTTGCTTACTAACACCAACATTACCCACAAGGACCAAATACACAGTCTGCAAAAATACAAATAATAATATCTCTCTAATTGTTTAGCTGACTTAAAACATCACTGTTGAGAGGGATGAAAGTGGACCTCAGCACCTGAAGAGCAGCAGTTGCACCTGCAAGACTGGATGTGGAACCCTAACAGTCTCTGAATTCTATGACCTGAACCTCTTTGACCACAAGTGGAAGATTTAACTCACTGTAAATGAGTTTGTAAGAGCCTTGTGTACAGCTGTGGCTGTTAGCATTATATATATCCACTAACATAAGACCCAAAGGTAATTATTTATTATAATCTTCCTCAGTCTTTCAGTTGCTCAGTTACTATATCAGGGTCAGACAGAGCTCCAGAACCAGGGATGAGGAGTAGGCCATGCTGATATCCATGACTGGTCTTATGACCAAATGGTCTTATTTTATTATCACAGCAGCTATGTGCTTTCTTCACACCTTAGCTCCATGTCTAGGATGTTATAAGCCAGAAAACCGGAAAAGAATGACGTATTTTCAAACTTGGGCTGGACCTGGATGAGCATTTCAGACATGTATATAACCATCTCATCTTTATGAAATCTAATATGTTTCATGACTTCTGTGGCCCAAGGCAGCTGTTTGGGTTCTACAAGTTGGAGTGAAAGTGTTTTGCATGGCAGAACCATTGTGTCCTTACCATTCAAGTGCTGCTGCTCATGAACCAAGAGCAGTTTCAGTTTCTGTATCACACCAAGTTATTTCCAGAGTCCCACTGTTGCTCAGACTGAGAGAAGATGAGGACAAAAAGTATGTGCCTATAAACTTAAAGTTATATTAAAACACAATCACACCAGTGGAAGAAATTGAGGCACACCCGAATTAAACATAAACACTGACTTTTCAAATGTCACTTTTGACACTGCAAACAGTTTCTCTTAAAAAAACCCCAACAAAACACAGACAAACAAAACCCCAAAATCTCATTTATTTGATGACAATAGCTGTGTACAACTCCACCACTGTCCCTGCACTGTGCCATTGTTGTGGACTGTCAGCACCACAGTGACCATCATCCCTCACCTGAACTGAAGTATTAAAGTACAAGTACAAAGAGATACAAGACAAATTCAGCTGCTGGGTTCAGAACCTCCATCTCTGTGGACCAGGCATGAAATGTCACAGTTTGCTAATTAACATCAGTGCTAGTGGTCTACCTGCATGAGAAAACCTCATTTTACAAAGACCAGAGTTTTACCACATACTGTCTGAGAAACCATAATTCTGTATTTCTCTACCTCTGTGCTATACTAGCAGATTGCCTTATTTTATAAAAATAAAATATATTTCTTTCATTTTATAAAAAATAAATGTCTCAAAAATCATGTTAGAGGTCAACATTACCAACCAAAAGGGAAGCCTGTCGGTGTTTCTTCAGTCCCAGCACAGCCTCCCCCTGGACTGTGACGTTCCCCTGCTCTGTCTGATAAGAACCCACAGCAGCAGCAATGACCCTACTTTGCTTATGTCCCTGTTAGTGCTCAGTGCTTACCCAAAACACAGTTTCAGTGCAAAACCAAGAGGAAAGAAATTACTTTAAATCATCTGCAACCCCTGAGCTCTCCAAGCAGAGCTGGCAGGTAGTGGCTGTTAGCAGTTTCAGCTTATCCAAACAACTCCTGAAAGCAACAACACGCACCCTTATAATTCCAGGGTGACCTTCCAGATAAATTTCAGGCTAAAGAAATTAAAATGTTACGAGGCTTTTGTGGAGCAAAGTCTCAGTGCACTAAATATAGACACAAGCACCTCTCTGCTGCTCTGCCCATGTTGTCTGACTCCTGGAGAACAAACTGTTTGTGTCATAATCCGGCAGGGAGGGGCAGCTCTCAGCTCCAAACTGCTGTGGGAGAAGACTGAAGTTTGCCAGCTCTCAGACCAAGACAGATGAACTTTATCTCTGTGGTTTGGTTTACTCTGGGATCAGGGGAATTGCAGGAGAGGATGGAGAAACAGTCTGGCCAGATACAGGTCTACAAGGACAACAGCAGCACCCATGAAGGAAGGAAGTTTTCACCAGGAGTTTCCCTTTCCTGCCTGTGATTTCACCTGTGTTTTACAGCAGCAGATGATGCCCCTCCATTTTCAAGTTTCACACACACAGGCTCTGTCTGCCAACACATTTTCTTGTCCTTGGTCGAATTGACCTTGGTGAGACTCAGCTCTGGTGGAGGTTTCAGAGCCTGGCACCAAGTGCTGCCTGACAATACCCACTGCAGCACCAGGGCTGTCTGCCCGCACAGACTCACACACCTCACCCCTCTCTGGGATGGAACACATGGAATCCTGGCTGGGATCGCTCCCAGCCACAGCAACGCACCCACTACCACTCCTGATTTACAAGCTTACAGATATTCTTAAGCACACAACTACAGCAAGAATTAATAATCTCTTGGAAAATGTTCTTTTTCACTCCCAGGCCTTGCAAAAAGAGCAGGATGATATCGTGGCTTCAAGTCAGACTCAAGCCAGGTACTGGTATACAATGAGATTTTACCTACACTTAACTTTCTATCAGCTTGTCTTTCTTACATCTTCAAAGATCTGGAGTGGCTAGAAGTCTTTTCACGCTTCTAAAAACAAAACTCCCACATCCTCCTTCTGAAAAACCTTTAAAATAGTTACTCTCTCCTCTGTACTTCACACACTTGTCCTATCTGTGCCCCTTCCCCCTCCTAATTGTCACCACAGACAATAACAAAAAAAAAGTTAAGTCCTCTGACATCACAACTGCGCTGGGAGGCTGAAGTAAAAAAAAAAAAGTGAAATATTGATATAATCTAAAAATTAAAACAAAAATTATGTGTAAAAACGTCTATCTAACCAGCTGCTCAAAGCAGTAAAAGCAGAAATAAATTGATTAATGAGTTCTGCCAGCTTCTGAGAATTTTGTGACTGGCAGCAGCCAGATATTTTCCATTTCACTCCCAAGTATCTTTTCATTCATGTATTACAAATCAAACCTCAGTTTGACAGTGTGGAGAAAAACAACTGAGTTTTGTTGAGGAGGAGACACAAACCCAGCCCGGCAGCAGTGCAGCCTCGGGTCACAAATACCAGCTGGGCTTGCACTAAAGGATGTAATTTCTTTCATCACCATATCCTGTGCTTTACTGCCCAAAGTGCTCAGTAAAGGGTGTTCAGCTCCACTTCGGACAAAACAGAACTCTTGTTGGTGTAAACGCCTGACTTCACTTTTAGGCACTGGGGCTGAGATCTTCACGGTGCAGGGCGATGATCAGTGGGACATTCCCCACTGCCCAGGCTGAATTCCCACAGAAGCTCAGAAATCTGGCTCCTGGCTTTAGCACAGAGCTGAACACAACCAACAACGTTCTGACTTTAAAATTTCCATGCAATTTTACGTATTTTTTAATAAGAAATTATTTTAATATTATACTCAAGCATTTTCAATCTCTGCTAAAAAACTGGAACCATTTCTTGTTCTGTGCTGTACTATTTCACACATTAAATGCTCGTCAGTCAGGTCCCTTGCTTCCCACCTGTCCACTTCTGTTTAAAAATAAACTCATATATTGCACCACACAGTGAGACATAGTTCAGAACAGGACCTTTTCTACAGACTTGCAAACAGTATTACAGAGGATTTTCTAACCTGAAATTCCTGTAATCATAATTTTTTTCTGAATACCTGAAAAAACCCCGGTGGTACTGGACCTACTGGCATGCCATCTCCTGGGGGAATGTTTCCTAGCACTGGGCTGGGAGCTGCTGCAGCACTCTGAAAAGAACAAAGGGAGAATAAACCTTTGTCATTGCATGGTAGGCATCAAACCCCCCAAAAAAACCCCAAACCTGACCAAAGTGCAGAAAGTAATTCTCTGGATATGTCATTATGCCATTGTTTAACCTGAAGGTAAATTAAAATTGTTAAGCCTTTTGTCTATACAAGTACCATGATTCGTTGAAATAACAAATGTATATTGAGGGGAAGGGTGCCAAAGATTGCACAGGTCAATTAGACAAATCCTGACTATATTTTTAAAAATGTTGTATCTGAGTATCTCTACATGCATCGATGTGAATGCAACTTGCACACTTCCTCGTCTGATGCATATGAACAGTCTCACACATGCACAAGGATATACACACAGCATAAAGAAAGTAATTTAGGCATTTTATCAGCAATTTCCAAGCACTTTAAAGATAATTTCAGCATCCTGTAATATTCTTCCAGAACAATAACAAGCTTCAAAACAGGGCTGTGTTATAAACAGTACAAGAAGGGTTGCTCATGATTCTGCTGGTAATGCTCAAGATTTTACCAACCCCAAAAATAACCACCATGACAAATTAGAAGAATTCAGGTTATGTTTTTGGAAGGGAAAAGAAAAAAGGGATTTCTAAGGAGTGAATCAGAGGATGAAATTAGTTACCTTTGCAAATCCTTCAACTGGAATAAGCGAGTAACGAATATCGCTCCTGGCAATTTACACGCAGGAGATTGTCACAGAAAAGGGAAGCCAAACTGCTTCTGTTGTTATGTGTTGGAACCTCAATTACTTTTAATTTCTAGCACTCTTCCTTCCTGCGATGTGTTTCTGTAGGGCATGAGGCTGAATCACCTATAAATGCTCAAAATCTTGTGTGAAAGTCCTGAAGCACATAGAAGGCACCAGAGCCACTGGCAGGTTACTAATGAACTGCCAATGCCTGCCCTGCAGAACACACAGCCTGGTATTAAATTATCACTCTATTTATTGTGCACTCACACTTGATATCCAAAAGATGCAGATCTGGAAATTGCATTTCCAGGTGTTTGGCATGATACATAGGAAAGGAAAGAATAATGCTGGAAAGGTCTGAAAACTGGCACAAAGGAGGGCTGACCTTTTCAAACCAAGCAGAAAGGAAATACTCAGTTAATCACCACAGATTTCTTCAATGGCTTAAGCTGTGTTTTAGAATTAAAATCCTGAACAACTAGCAGTAACATATTTAGAATCCAAGCTGAGTGTTCTTTGGAAAAGTCTGGAATGTATCACTGAAATACAAAGTCTGCTTTCAAAATGAGTACTGGCTTTCAAAAAGTACTGGCTTTCAAAATGAGGGCAGGGCTTTGATTCACTAAAACTCCCAGTAATAAAGGGTATTATCTATGCAAGGATCAGTGCTAAAACACTGTAGAATTGCAGCTGGCAGAGAAAGCCAGCCAGGTGAGCTGGATGTAGCAAATACTTTGGAATCACAACCACAAATCATGCAGGGAGAGGCCACCACAAAGCAGCCAGAGCAGACTGGGAAGCTGTGGCCAAGAGAGGAGGTGCTCCGCCAGCCACTGCCTCTCATGTCAAATAATTATTTCCCTATCATCTCCATTCCCAAAGGAAAAGAGAAGAAAAAGCTGTTGGTTTGTTGTTGTTCGGGGTTTTTAAAAAGAAAATATGAGCTCTTTAAGCATCAATGTCCACTAAAGCCATGACAATCACAATTTGAATGGAGCACCCTGGATGCACTTCAGCAGGTACACGTTCTGTGGATGAAGGATGACAACAGCAGCACCACTGAGGTAGAAAATTGATGATGTCCACAGCCTGAGCATCTCCAAATGCCCCACAGAGCCTGAGCTGCAGCCACTGACCAAAGAGGAGCAGCCCATCAAAGGGGCACCAGGAATGATGGGGTTTGTTAGGCTGACCTCCTGCACGGTCATCCCTCCATGCCCAGGGCTGAGCCCCCCATTGGCCGTGGGATGTGCCCCCTGCAATGTCCCTGGGGTCACAAAGGAGGGTACGCCCACTCAGGATGCAGAGCTCCCACAGGGATACAGGGACCTGCCGCTAAAAGTTCCTGCTCTGTCCCACTTTGATAATTACTTTTAAAAAATAAACCAGCAAATTTTGTTTAAAAAAAAAAAGGGGGGGGGAATAATGATTATTCCAAAATGGAGGGAGAAAAGGATTAAAGTGATAACTGTTAGCCATTTACCATCCTAAAAAGGCTTTGTAAGAAATACACCTAAAAATAACATTCTCATAATTGCCTCATAGAGATGGATTTTTCCCCCATTTCTGAATCCCACCAGGACCTGATAGCAGGGGAGCCCAGCTCTGTTCCCTGGTGAGCCATGAGGAATTGCCAGGGAGGTACTGGATGTGCTAGGTTTAATTTTTCCTGGTTTCTCAGTGACTGAGGCTCGATGGCACTGCCAGGTCACAGCCACTGGTGCCAAAACCCCTCTGCCCTGCCCTGTGCGTGGGGGGGGAGGGGGACACAGAGTCTGTGTGGCCACAGCAGCATAGCAGGGTTACTGACATCAGCAGCACCATTCCACAATTGTAAGGATCCTGCAGTTGCAGGCATCCTGCAACAGCCACTCTCAGGTGTTACAGAAACTTCATTTCAAGCCTTCATTATGCAATGCGCTAGGGGTTGTTTTTTTTCTGTTTTCATGTTTGTTTGGGATTTTCTTCCCTGATGGGCAATGAAGTTCCAAAACCAGAAATAAAGCTTTTTCAGTGTTTTGGGTATATTACATTTTCTAGCTTGTGCTAAATAATGAATCTTTTAAGAACTTCTACAAGGTAGATCAATAAACAAACCTGCAACTGCTGCATGGAAATATTCTTATTTAGTCTATCCTGATGAATTATTCATTCATTTTCCACAGTCCCATAGCAAACCATGGCCTCCTTTTGCATGCCTTACAAGTTGTTCATCATTTATACTTCCATTAGTTTGACATTTTAAATATTTGCAACTTGCTTTCCCTGCATTTCATAGAAAGATGAAATAGGAAAATTTAGATGGTATAAACTCTTTGTACAGTTGTATTTGCTGTTATAGCAAAACCAATGAATTTATACTACTGAATTTATAATAATTTACAATTATTAATTAAAAGTGTGTACTTGAATGGAAGCTATTGTGGTCATTCCTTCTCTACATAAGCTACACTTGGCAATGCAAAAATAGATTATTATAGTAACAAATTAAACTAGTTATGCTTTAGGATGGATTTTATAACAAAGAAATCACAAATAAAACTTTTTAAAAAATCATTTAGCTATTCTACTAATACACTATCTAGAATACAAAAATCTAGAGATAAACCTGCAAGGCTCATTTTTAGAGGCCATCCCAAGAAGTGGCTGATGAGGGAAGCTTATAAAGAATTTCATTAGAAACGAAAGAACACTAGAAATAAATTATTTGACTTTATAAAAATCCTCATCTGGCACTTTCTTTCACCAAGATGTTTAATTTCAGGTATTTTGCTTAGAGTAAGATTTCCTTATTTTTATCCAGAGTAAGCAGTTTACCACGTTATTAAATTTGTCCTCTCAAGGGAGAGTTCGGTTTGTCAGAAGTCTCACGGATGGCAAATCATGAAATCAACTGGATGATGGATGGGAAGAGTTGGACCCTACAAATAAAAGTATTGGACACCCAATTCTCTCATCACCCACCCTCCTCCACATCAGCCCTAAATCTACTCTTATCACTTAAGAATATAACATTTTCATATATTCACATAAGCAACCAAAACATGCACTCTCCAGACAAAGATATTGTGCCATGGATGGCACAAACACAATCAGATGAACAAGAACAAAACCAGAAATTATCAACATCTCAAGTTATTTTTGTATACACTGGTACTGGGTTAATTACACAAATTGAACAGTGAATATAGAATGTGAAGGACAATGCAGGGAAACCATGTTTGAAATGCTGGTGAGAGCAGCACAGTCAGAAGGAAAAGCAGAAAATGTCAAAACTTAACTGCTGTTTCTCTTTTTTTTCCTTTTTGTTTCTTTTCTGGGAACAGAGGATAAATATGCAGTACATTAATTTAGGACATTATGAGAAGTAAGGAATTTAAGTGTAGTTGTTGGGGATGTTTTCTTTTGTTTTGATTTTTTTTTTTT
>VZRN01005153.1:86958-124280 GCA_013397935.1 Dasyornis broadbenti
TTTTTTTTTCTGGGAAGACAAATGACGGATGATTACTATTTCCAGTCACATTTACCACAGGTTTAATTTCTGGTCATTGATAGCTTTGAAGTACCAGTCATACTGCAACCAATACCGTTAAAACATATAAAATTTCCTTTTGTAAATACTTCAACTTGTAACTTTTCAAGTGTTTCTAAGACAGCACGGGTTACTGTAACAGACCTTCACTATTTTTACCCATACAAAATGAAGCAGTATTAAAGGAACTGTATTGATTAACCACCAGCAACGTTCTCATTTTTTCCAAGACAGAACATAAAACTACTCATTTCTGAACAATAAAATAAATAAAATTTTAAAAACCCCA
The DNA here is from genome assembly GCA_013397935.1 of Dasyornis broadbenti. Taxonomy (NCBI): domain Eukaryota; kingdom Metazoa; phylum Chordata; class Aves; order Passeriformes; family Dasyornithidae; genus Dasyornis; species Dasyornis broadbenti. Next base: position 87,308 of record VZRN01005153.1, read on the forward strand.
AAACTTTAATTAATTCTCTGTGCCTTTTACAAAGTCTTTGAACACTTGGCTGTACACAAGGAAGCCAAAACCCCCAGATGGAGCAGCCTTGGTTTACTCAACACAGCTTGGAAGGTCATGCCCAAAAAAGGTGGATTCATCTCACTGGAAGAGGCAGGTAATTTAAAAGATCTGGATCATGAGACCTAATTAAATCCTGGCGTGGCTCCACTGATATATATTTGTCTAAACTGCTTAATTTCTGTTGTATAACAGGATAGCATTCACATGACAGCACAAGTCTGAGAAGTGTAATTGTGGAAGGTCATTCCTTGTACCTTCCCAGTTTTCCTCCAATTCCAATTCCCTGCGGTTTCATCTGGACTCTGGCATTTTATTTCTCTTCATTCCATCTTACTTAAGGGTAATAGAGAAAAATAATAATGATGTAATCAATGTGGATGAAAAAAAACCCCACATCTAATCTATTTCTTGGAAACACAGAACAGGTTGCACCAGCACACATGGTCACTTACAGAAGAGCAGACCTGTTGGTGGTGATGATGATGATGATGATGATGATGATGATGATGATGATGATGATGATGATGATGATGATGATGATGATGATGCCGCCCTCTGGGACTCCACCCATCCTTCTTCCCCAAGGAATAATCCTCCCCCCAGACCAACCTTACACCAACAAAGCTTGCCCATATCAGAAGTGGGATCACAGTTTCTATCCCAGTGCCCACTCTGGGGGTTTCAACCTGCTTACCTGAGATGGAGAAATTACACTATAGTGCTGAAAACCAGCCACTGGGACGGGACACAAATTAATTTTGAGGAAAGATTTGTTATCAGTGAATAAAAGGACTTCAAATTCTTGTCAAAAGACAGCATTTCCATCCTCTCTCTCAGCTGCTGCTTCTTGGATTATTTAGAACATAACTTCCAGACAAGATTTTCTCAAAATTATGGCTATGAAGAAAAGGGTTTTTTTAAAAAACTTCTATTATTGCCCGGAAGTTAATAAAATCACTATTATCCATAGCTAACAGTGGACTGTTCACTTACAAAGAGGTGCAAAAATAATTGGTGTTTCAGATATGGAAATAAAGCTATAAAATTCTTTTGAATTTCTGCCCTTCCTCCCCCCCAACCCCCAAAACAGAACTATAATGGAAAGCAGAATACCTGGCTTCCCCAATTATTCATGAAGATTCAAAAATGATACTTCAAACAATGCTTCCAGCCCATTTTCTCTGAGAGCAAGGGCACTGTTTGAGGTCAAAGGCAAGGCCAGTGAGGTGTGTTTGTGTGCAGAGCAAGGCACGGGGGACTGCAGGCAGGACCCTGCACTCCTGAGCTGCAGCAGCACCATCAGCCCCGTCAGCAGCAGCCACGCTGCCACAACAAAAGGCACTTGAGGACACAAAACGCTGCTGTTGGGAGCCTGGAGCCGAGTTGCAGTGGTATTTCAACAAAATTACTTCTTTTCCAGAAGTGACACTTACACCCCTCCTCCAGACTCCCTGGAGACTGAGGCAGCTTCGATTGAATCCTGCACATATTCCCAGGCGCTGCTTCCCTCCAGGATCACGTCTCTGTCAAGCGACAGCCACTGCAGAGCATGGGCTTGGTCCCCTGCCTGCCCCTGCCACAGGGAAGATGCTCCTGCTCACACAGGGAACAGTGCAACCTCCTCACCTTCCGTGTCTCCAGTTGGATTTCTAAAATCCAGATATTCCCCGTGCTCGAGACACGCCACACTGCACGAAGGAGGCTGATCACTGCTCATGCTTTCCTCCTTCTTCCCCAACATGCTCTTCCATTTTTTTCCATGCTCTACAGATAATTCATGGTTGCTACAATTGTGCTAATTGGACTAGTATGACAAGACTATCTCATACCCTGACTTCACCCAGCAATTTAGCGGTTGGCACCGTGTCTTTTAATCATTTAATTAATCTAATTGTTAAACCCATTTTATTTTCCAAAGATTTTAAGATTGCCAGAGTATTGTATCCCAGTTCTTACAGCCCAGCACTCTACGCAAGTCAAGTGCTTTCCCATTTTAGGAATACAGTGATTACTAAGATGAAAGTTTTTCTGTACCTCTCTGTCCTTTCCAAGTTATGAAACAAATGAACAAATATGCTGTGAGCTGAAAGACTAAAATTTGATTATGAAATGCAAAGTAGCCTGGCTTGGGGTTATCCTCAGGTCGCCTGGGAGTGATTCAGCAATGCTGGCAATATCTGCACAACTTCAGAATGGAAAATACACCAAAAACCCCTCAGTAATTCTCTCACAATTCAAAATGGATTTTTGTCTCCATATGCAGCTGACTAGAAAAGTCATATGCACAAAAAGCTAAATTTTACTTCAGAAGGACCTAACTGCAGAATTTTTTTCATGATGAAAATGCTTTTCTGCTTCTCCAGAGCCTGAAAAATTGTTTATTTGGGTATTCTTGTCTGGACCTTCATGTCACAAAATTCCTCTTTAAAAACCATTTACTAAGATACCAAGTATGGATACATCTCTGCTTTCCAAGCCTTTGCTCCATAAGTTATTACACTGTCCTTAAATGTGAAAACGTGACTTCACAACACTGTAATTCCGACAGCACGCTTTCATAGACAAAACTTACTGAAGTATCCATTTGGGTTGGTTTTTTTTTTGAACATTAGCTCCATTATCACTGGAAATAGAGGCATGAAACACCTAGCACAATATACACCTTAGAGTCTCTAGACTGAATTTCATTGCTTTAAAACCAGTGGTATTTCTTGTGTGTGCAGGTGCTGATAAATAAATTCTTAATTCCCTAACAAGTACATGTTCATTTGAAGAAAAATAGGATAAATTTAAAACTCATGAAAAGCTAGCTTCTGAAGTATCTCATTTTTCTCATGTTGCCTGAATATCTATCTTTGGATAAATGTAACTTGTTGAGCAGAGAGTTAACACCTCTAAGTGCTAAACCAGAATTAGGCACTGTGCTTATGGAGACCTCACATTTTCATGCTGGTGATTATTTGCTATAAAGGAGTTATAGGAAGTAGTCAATGAACAACAAAAGACCCCAGCCTATTCCAGGGGTACCAGAATTCAAGAAACTTCCATCCATCCATCCATCCATCCATCCATCCATCCATCCATCCATCCATCCATCCATCCATCCATCCATCCATCCATCCATCCATCCATCCATCCATCCATCCATCCATCCATCCATCCTCCACAGACAGCAGAGGCGGAGCAGGGCTCAGTCCTCCAAGGACCTGCTTGTTGGATGTCCTTCTGAAAAAAAAACCCCTAATTCCCATTCTTTGGGAATTTGATCCAAGAAAACCAAGCTTGTGAGCGCCCAGCAAGCACGCCAGGGCTGACTGAGGATTTGGGCAAGGAGAAACAGTCCTGCCAGGAAAAACCCTGGCTCCAAACACAACCAAACTCACTGGTCCCAAGTCACACGGCAGCATGGATGAACCTGTCTCAGGTGGCTCCTCCTCAGGGAACCAATTATTTTACACCCTGTGGTGTGAAATCCATGGCAGTGATAATGAGACCGTGAATCTTTCAGGGTTAACTACCTCCTACAGCTCTTAAAAACACCTTTAAAATTGTATTCTTCTGCTTATTTTATTATTTGGGTTTTTAGGTGGTGCCCACATGGACACTGAAGGTATGCTGATCCATGCACAGCTATTCCACCTGGCTGGTGCATGGACTCCTGGGTCACCCACATGGAAAAGAGCAACACTGGCAGTGTATTTTTAAACACATTATGTTATACAAGGAACAAGATTCAAAATTCAGCCTATGTAAGAATGATTGCTGGAACTTCTGCTTCACCATGTAATTCTTCATTGCACTTCATTAAAAAAAAAAAAAAAAAAAAGAAAGAAAGAAAGAAAGAAAGAACGAAAGAAAATCAGCTAAACCCAGGAATATGATATGAAAAATTGCCTTCATAAACAGTTTTATACATGCACAGATTGCATATAGGAACAGACTGGGTTTAAATGAGAATGACGTGTATATGTATCTTCACTAAAAAAAGCACATTTTGCAGGGATGGAACCATTATAAAGAAAGCAGGTGTAAACCCCATTGTTTATATAAATAAGTCAGGTCACTTAACACTGATCCAAAACAAAAGCAAGCCTGTTTTCCCAAGGTCCCTGACTGAGTCTGCGAGTGCAGACTTGTCAGGGTCACCTTTACCTCAGCACCATGTCCAAGATGGCTTAAAACACCAGAGATTAATGTGAGCACTTAGTGGTTGCAATAATCCATATTTCACTATATATAAAGAACTGGTTTCCTCCTCAGCTAACACAGAGAGGCTTACAGAGGGAAAGTGCAGACAGATCCAGTTTAGCTCTGTTATTTAAAAAAAATTACCTAAAGGAGAGCAGCAGTCACCCATGTGCCACCTGGACACCCCCCAGTCCACAATGTCTTTCGAACTGAGCTCAAGGTAAAACACAGCAGAATGAGAACTGTAATGTACAGGCTGGAAACCAGAGAAAATGAGAACTGAAGTCAATTGAAGCATTCTCCCCATCCTAAAGTACGACAGAGGCATTTTCCAGGAGGAGGAAAATGCAGCTTTTATTGGGATTGCTCTAAACAGCAGCCAAGGCACAGAACGCTAAAGCTCCCCCATCCCACCATTTCTTCTCCTTCACTTGTACTTCTAAGCCCTAATCTCTCAAAACAACTCCGGGCTTTCCACTCTCTGGGGACTGCAGCCCATCACACAAAAATAAGCAGTTTTCTGCATGCAGAGGGCCCCAGGGGAGGGATATTCGTGTTTCCTACAAAAGCGGACAAACCTTAAGTGTCAGGTAACAGTGGATTATTGTAGTACTTCATTGAACTGCTTCATCTACCCTAATAGCCTGCACAGAGCAAGTACTGATGAAAGGGACTGCAGATCCTGGGGATGGTGAAATTTTTTTCCTGCAATTACCTTAGAGCTGCTAACCTGTGTGCTTGATGTCCCTCATGCCTCCAGTTTCATGTGAAATGAACAGAAAATACTTCTGATTTTCCCTGCACTACCACTCCATGGAAGGAACTTTCCAGAGTCTGTTTTCCAGGAAACACCCTTTTTTTCTCATTCCTTGAGATTACTATTTGCATGGATATTTTTCTAATCAAAATCATACACAGCAGAGGCTGTTGTTACTCTCTATGCACTCAATTTCATACCTCTTTAAAACGTCTGGAGTATTTCATTCCTACTCGGATCTATTTAATTTGCTGTCTAATTAAGAGGTTACCACTCCAGCCTGAAAATCCAAGAGAAAGGTGCAAAGCTTGTGTAGAAGGACAATCAAGGGGTTATTTTTCCCTCAGTGGACCCAGTTTGGTGCTATTCTCATATGAACTTGTGTTTACAGCACACTTTGTGCTATTCTACACATTGCAAAATTCATATTTAGCACAACTACTTCAGATTGGTGAAAGTCTAGCTTGAGCAGACTGAATGAAACAACTTGTAATTTTCAGAATCAAAACCAGTTCAAAACACAGTACAAAGTGTGAAAAGGTGACAAATATCTGATTTTAAATATATAGAATATGAAGCTTGGACAGAATTTTTAACTTCTCAGGTTAAGGTAACACAATCACAAACTGTTATCAGCCACAGTGATGAGCTTGTACAGGCTTTTCAATTATTTTTAAAATTCTCCTTTATGCCCAGGACAGTGTGTGCAATTTTAGTATGACAATGACAAAAGCACACTTGATAAAGTAAAAAAACCCCAACAAACCCAAACAGTATTTTATTACTTTTCTCAGTATAATTGTTAAATCCTTCTCATCCTCAACAGCCCTCAACACTACCCATTCCTGTGGTGTCCCTCAAGCACTCAAGTTTTGAATGCACTGGTTATTTTGGAGAGGGGAACAAGGTCTTAAAATGAAGAAAAAAAAAAAGAAAAGAGTTTTTACTGCAATACATTGCCAAGACAAAATTACAGGAGGCAAGGGAAGGCTGCTCCATGTTTTCCAATTTAAGTTGTGCCACAGATGGCACATGAAGGGAAGATGTGTGGTACCTGCAGGGAGACTTGGGGCACACCCAAACCCCAAACCTGGCCAGGCTCTGACCTCACAGGTCAGTGTCTGGAGCCAGGAGGAGGCTTTTTGGGGTGACCTTCAAGGGTCTCAGGAGAAGGGGGAGATGGGGAAGGTAAATGCAAATGCTCCCATTAGTGCAGCTCTGAGTCACCTCTATCCCCACAACTAAAGAAAAAAGGGCAGAAAGTTCAAAATCCGAACGCAAAGGGAATCTTAGAACTGCCCACAGGTCTCAAAATCCTTGTAACCAGCATTTCACTCCAGAGATGAGAGCGTTTTACACAGGCAACCCCTCCCCCATGCACTTTTTAGGCTGTTGTTTTTGGCTGAGGCTGCTGCTACAACAGGAAATAAAAATTATATTACTCAGGAAGGAAGCTAATGAGTTTCCCCTCCCCCCAACGCCATTAGACACTTCCTGAATAAAGAAGCAGCACATTAATATAAAGAACGGCCCTACGTGAGCAATCAAGGGCTGAACAGCTCCGGGATTAAAGCTGAATTCCACCTCTGGATGGACCAGGAATATCAGGTCAGCTGCCCTAAGGCACCACTTCACTGCCTGTGCCTCATCCATTCTATGCTTAAACCACCCAAAATCGGCCGTGATTGCATCACTTCCTCTGGGAGAATGCGCCAGGAGATAAAACAGATCCTTGTAAGGAGTGTTTTCCATGTGCTTACTCTGAATTTAAGAGGCTGCTCCATAAAACCCCAAATCCGGGCTTTTATTGTTCGGTTTTGGGAGTTCTTTAGGCTGAGGGATTTCCCAATCTGGGAAATATCCGGAGCCCAAAAAATAAACAACATACCCAACACCAAATTGATGGGAGCTTAGTTACTGACCCTGCTGTGTTATCAACATTCAGCAGTATTTTGAACATGCAGTAACTTCTTCAGTGAATGGAATGTAAATATTTTTGTGTCGCTATTAAGACTTGTGTCAAAATCATCAAGTTTTCCATATAGTTCATCTCTATTAGGTACTTTGGACTGTAGTTACCTCAATTCATTCTTGGCGTCTTGTTTTTATATTAAAATCAAGTTACAGTAATTAATTTAAGGGGCAACTCTGCAAAACTGTAAGTGAATACCATCTGAAGTTTAAAAAAAATACAGAGGAATGAAGTTTTGCACCCATTTTCAATCTTCACAGGAGCAAACCTTCCCAGCAAATAAGCACCAGACACACAAAATAAGTGAGTTTAGAGCTATTCAGCACAAGCCACGTTTTTCTGACCACCCCAGCATGACCAACAGTGACAGCTACAGCACTTGGAAAACCCACTTTTTTGCTTTAGTTTATTCTGTTCTCACTTCCTTTTCTGTCCAATAAATTTCTTGTTTTCTTGCCTTCTTTAAGCTCCTCCCAATTCCTTGATCCACCGGTCCTTTTAACCTCTTCTGATTTACTTTAGTTGCTGCGACTTAATAGGATACTGCAGAGAAACAAACCACATTTTTGAATTCAACTCTTATTGGCAAAAATGAATGGAGAATAAAAGCGCCCCTACTGGTACCCTGTCTCTGCCATGGGCACAGTCCTCATCCAAAAAAGATAAAACTCATGTGAACAGAGTGATTTCTTGCCACAGCTTCTCCAGCTTATTTATTCTGTAACATCTTTTGCATGTAATCCATGGCTCAGAATTATTTTACATGTCATTCAGATAGTTTTAATTTCAGGCAATATCTAAATGTATAGAAAACAAAATAATTAAGAGTGTAACTGACATACTTTTAACTTCATCATTTTAACTTTACACATCCTCTTCCTAGTGTTACAACACATGTTATTTTACTGTTCTTATATGATAAAACAGGATCATTTCATAATCACACTGAGATGTTTCAGAGTGTGTCTCACACTGGGATCTTCTCTTTCCATCAGGAGATGAGACACTTGGATTTTTGTCTCCCGAGGAAATCGAGATGTGGCAAACAGCCATGGTGACACGGGGTGTGTAGAGCCTTGGGATTTAATTACAGGATCCTGTTTATTAAAGAGAAACCTCACAAGTCCCCACACTATGTTTAGAAGCAACAGAAATGTGTGATTTAATCTGTATTGATTAAATTCTTTTGCTCCTCACTGCGGACAAACACTGCATTAGCGACGCTCATGTACAATACCTAAAAGGCAAAAAATAGAAGGGGGAAAGAAAAGAACCCAAAATATTTCTTTCCAGTCTGTTTACCCATGTAAGAAGCACAGCTATTACTTCCAGCCAAAACTAGCAGCCTTTGGCCATGATTCTGAACATACCTACGGAGAGCTGTGAACAACAAAACAAGTTTAAATTAGTTAGGAGGAATTCTCCAGGAAGCAGGAGGATGAGCTGGACAGGGGCCAGCACCACCAGCCAGGTTTTGTCATGGGGACCCTAAGATGGAACCCTACCTAAGCTGGAACTTGACACACCACAACTCTTGGACAAAAACTAGAAATCATTCCCAGCAAAATAAAAAGTACACATGCGCACAAAACCTTTCACATCTCTTCCTCCCCGAAACTAAACGTTAGTGAAGGGTTAAATTTCAGCTCATGTTAATTCCACAGAAGAGCAGGATAACTCTGCAAGGAATTAACCCTAAATGAACCAAAGACTCCCCCCAAAAATAAGGGATTGGGAGATTTTTAATGTTGGCTACATTCAAAACATTACATACTCTAAATTTGTGCCCAAATATATCTGTTTGAGGGTGTGTTTTCAGACTCCTCACAGAGCCTGTCACTAATCACCTGTCAAACATGCACAGCCCCTCTGCATCTGTGGCTCCCGACACCAGCACATTGTCCTAACGCCAGCACAAATTGTAAACACACTGAACGTTTACCCACAATTTTTCTTATCATTTGCACCTAGGCAAAAGCAAAATCTAACCTTCACATAACCCCCCCAAATCGTTGCCCCACTACTCAACAACCACCTTTTTCTTCTTTTAGAAGCCAACAAACATTACGTTTAGAAATGAAGGTACTAAACCATTCAATTTCTCTGTTTTGGTTTGATTTATTTGGGGTCTTCTTTCCTGATAAAATGATGCAAAGACAGCAAAAGGGACTAAAGATCATCCTGAGACAAAAAAGTGTTTTTAAGTAGCACAGGAATTTTTAAACTCTGTCATTCCTTGGGCACAGCCCTTTATCTGGCCTGCAGATGATGCTCTGAGCCTGCCAGGCCCAGCCTAAAACACAAACTCTGCATCCCTAGATATGGATAAACTATGAGTATTCTAAAAGGTGAGGACAAAGACAGCAAGAAAACTTTATTTGGGGTTTTTTTCCTTCCCTGGAAAGAAAGGGATATTGCTTCCCAATAATGACGCAATAATTACTCTCACACCTTTATATTATCATTCATTTCATATGCCCTGTCATGCTTTTTGTTGAGAAAATTGCTCCAGTAGAATAAAAAAACACAACAAAACAAAACAAATTAAAAAAAGAAAAGAAAAAACCCCATAAACCCAACTAACAACAAAAAACCCCCTAAACTGCTCCCAAGCCCCCCCAAAATCCCCCAAAAAACAAACAAACAAAAAAAAAACCCTCAAAAAACCATCAAAAATCCACCAAACAACAAAGAAACCCAAAAAAACCCCTACAAACATCAAACAAAAAACCAATCAAAAATCAAAACTGCTTCAAACCCATCTGTAATTCAGTAAGGTTTTTAGGTTTTGGCCTGTCATACTGACACTGTTAACTATATCCATTTGAAGAACAAGTTTCCTTTCACCTGGAGCTCCCCAAAGTGCTGGACACAGGAATCTGTTTATCTTGATGGTATTCACATCTTTGAAATTAAGATACGAATATTCAAAGAATGCCTCCCACACCAAGCCTAAAGATAGAAATTTTTCATTCCCATTGTATATTCTGAACTCCAGAGCTGGCAGTTTCGGAGTTCGGAATTTCTGAGTGCACCGGTTTTGCTTTAGAAAAGGGAAAACACTGAACAATGACTTCATCAGAGCTCTGAAAATATTTTAACCCTTATTTAAAATGAGGTTCATTTTGTTCTCATGCTTTTCCTCAGGGAGAGACCCACCTGTTCTGCGCCACTTTGGCTGCTTTGTAAGGCACAACATTTATATAGCACCAAATCACTGATGCAGAGCCACATGATACAGCAAAAGCCTTCTGAACTGAGTTTCCAGAAGTAAGACATCTCAGTTCTGAAAAACTTGAGTCAGTTCACTGCTGCAGTTAAGACTTTAAATAATACCACTGAAACAGAAATCCTAACATTTGCAGCTAATACAGGCATTGGACAGGGTTGTTTTGAAGCTAAATCCAATATTTTGAGGCACTGGTACTTAAAAGTAATGACTTTTTCAACTCTATAGCAATGGCTATCTAAAATTTAAATAATTAAATAAGGAAGAGGGGAAAAAACCTATCATCAAAGTGAAACTAAAGCCTTTCTTGACATGTATTTTCAAAACCAGCAAATGAAGCTTCCCTGAAAAGTCACCTTGTTATTTAATGGCTCCTAACAGCTATAACCTTATACATCCATTATATATTTAAATAAATAAGTTTCTTTGGTGTAGTAATAATAATGAGAAGTATCTTAATAGAAATCAGCAGTCTGTACTTGGGGGGCTGGGGGGTGGAAATTCCAGATCAAGCAGGATATAACTTCTCTGGGGACTAAGGAGACCTTGTGTGTAAACTGTCAACTCCTTCCTCTTCCCTCAGCAGCAGGAAAGGAAACATTAAGGGTGGGACATCACTTGCTTCTCTTACAAAGAAACACCAAGGATCACAGATACCACAGAAAAAATTAAGAAATTTCTGTATCATGAACAGAAATTATTCATTTTATTCAGCAGGGAGACAAACAAAAGTCCTGTAATTACAGTATTGCTAGCTAACACAGGAGGAGAGAGGTGGAGTAAATACATAAAATAAGTACACCTGGACTCTTTTTACTGCCTGGTAGCAAAGAGGGAAATAAACCCCCGGGATAAAGTTCTTTCTAAGAAATGGAGCAACTTGAATAGTTAAAACCTTCCCAGAATGTAAGGTAAGAGAGTGCACTTACAGCCATCTACAGTGCTTACATCTGTCCCAGCTAAATCTCACTTAATGAGATTTAAGTCAATTTCATTCAAAATTAAGTTATGTTAGAAGAATAACTTCTTACTCCAAAATTATTTAATTTATGATTTACAAGCAGGTACTGAGGTCAGGCAAAACTGAGGGCAGAGAACATCTGATCCTTTTTACTGAAGAGAGTGACTGAAATTAAGAGTTTTGAGGGATGATTTTAGAAAGGTCCAAGGAACAACTCGACATTGTCTTAAGAGAAACTCTTGGTATAAATTTTCCCTCTAGTTTTGACAAATGTTAATCAGCCTGTGACAGACCCCACCCGGCCCAGCAGCAGCTCCTGCCTGGGGTGGTCTCACCGCCACTTCAGAGATTCCCTCTCACAGCGGGGTCTCCAGAAGAGCTTTTGTTTCAAACATTTGCTTGAAGACTTTGTTGGTGGAAGGAATAAAAGAGCTGTGGCACGACGAGCCTCTGCACCATGAAAAGCCTCTGCACCATGAAAAGCCTCTGCACCATGAAAAGCCCCTGCAGCTGGACCCCGACCCCCGTGACTGTGCCCAGGTGGGAGCTCTGCCTGCCCCGAGGGGCTCTCTGCAAAATCGACAGGCACATCAAGGTCTTGGTCAGCAATAAAAGATGCTACACCTCCCACAGAGGTGTCTCCAGGTTTCTTCTTTTTGTTCCAGAAACTTGGAAGTAGCCTCATTTGAGGAGATTAAAGGATAAACTTCAAGGATTATCATGAAAAGATAGAAAGAGGCACAATTTTACCCACACTTGGCTCTGGTTGATAACCACAATGGGTACCACCTCTCTTCTTCTGGGAGAAGCAGCTGAAGTCACATTTAATTTTTACTGCTGCCACAGAAGAACAGCTTTTTGTGATGTCCAAATGGAATTACCTGTATTTCAGTCTGTGCATTGTATACTAAGTCATCTCAGTTAGCAAGATCTTGAATTATTTTGCTCAATATTCAAGTTACAATAAACACACTTTAAAAAAAATCAAGCACTGTACATGACTCCCGCTAGTTTCAAAAGGTATTTCCAATTAAATATGCGGTAAGACCTTAAAAAAACAAGAAAAAACCGTAAATTCTACATGAATAGCTGTCATCTGATGCAGCAGGTGGGATGTAAAAATGTGGCCAGTGCTAGCAAAATAAACAGTCCTTAAAGAGCTTCCTTGGATAATGGGCACAATCCAAGCAGAGTTTTGAAATGAGATAGTTTTCCACCACATTTGGAACAGAAATATATCAAATAGATGTAACTGTTTGCCTCACAAAGATATTTCAGGGCTGGTTGTGCAGCTCAGAAGCCTGTGAATCCAAGCTTGAAAACGATGCTCTTTGTTTGATAAAGATTATTTTTCATGTTACTTCCTAAAGATTCTCTTATTTCAGTATTTTTCAAAGCAATTTACTGAAACTCCACTCACTTTAAACATTGAAGACTACCAAGATGACCAGGGCTCAAAACTTAAATAATTGAAAATACTAAACAATCCATTTTTAAGAAGAATCCTATTGAGCCAAGTTCCAATTCAAAAGTATGATGTGTTCTGAGGATCTAACCACAGAGGAAAGAAACCAGCTGGTAAATAAAAATATTTTTCAGGAAAGTATTGTGGAGGTATGAAGTTTATATAGGCTTGAGAAAAGTTCTTCTCCAATTCCAAAGAGAGGAAGGCAAAAAGAACTCCCTGGAAGTGTAAAACACAAAGGAAAGTATAAACATGCCCATGATTATTAAATTATCAGTAGTGCCTTTTTGTCATAATTAAACTTAATTTAGTGTTCAAAGACGTTTAAGTCTTTAACTCAACATAAAGTTATACAAAGGAAGTCCTAAACCCAACATTAGAAAACATTACATTATTTTTAGATTATTTTTAAAAATGAGCTTGTGATTATCACCTACTATTTGGATTTCTCAAAGGCTGCAGAACCATTTGAGAGCGCATGAATCTCTGACAAATAACTGAAGTCAGAGTCTCATCTGATGCTAAAACATCACATTCTGCTAAGGTGCTGTGCTAATGGCTGTATAGGAAAAGTTCAAAAATCAATGTAAATCTATTAAATCTAAAAGGTGCTCTTTTTTTTCATCAGACCAAACAAGATTAAAAACATGTCTGCAATTCACACCCTCCATCAGATTAAAAAAAGAAAAGAAACTAAAATCCTACAGTCCTTGACAACATATGAAGAGCCTTAATAATGAAAAGGGATACATCCCAAAAAATTGGTTTTTACACAAGAAATCTTGCACAGTGACAGTCTGTGGAGTTGTAAGTGGCAAACACCTTCTGCAGATGTAGAAATTATGGATTTGTAACAAAATTAAAGCAGCTGGAAGTCTTCTTCTGAAATACAACAAATCAGTTCTCCGCCTCTGAATGGATTTAGAAAATTAGCATCCTCCTCTCATCAAATGAGGTCACTTGCATCATTATATTTAATTTATTTTACAGCTGTATAAGAAAAAACTTACTATCATTATCATCTATATGGTAACTTGATTAACAACAGGTTTCTATATAGAAACCTGAATAATTTCACATCCATGGGGAGAAGTACATCAATGGAGTCATGAGGATTTGGGAAAATTCATTGTGGGACCTTATGTTTTTGCAATATCTGTGTGTGCACAGGATATGACAATTTACAGTAGATTAGCAAAGATTAAAAAAAATTAGAAGGCCAAAGATTAAAAATAAGTTTTTTAAAGTCTGGGTCATTAGGATACTTGAAATTAAAAGCCCAGGCCCACAGTGCTTCAAGGCACCCACAGCACTCAAAGCACCTCGATCTTGACTTGTATTGGAAAGATTGATTAGGGGAGCACAGAAATGGAAAAAGAAAGATTATCCATTTGTTTCCATGCTGAATGATGATCAAAGTAAAACAATTGCCAATATTTAGCCAATTTCCCCTAGGACTGGCCCATTCCAATCTATTTCTCTGCTGCAGCCAGGTTACATGGAGGCCAGGAGACAAGCAATTTTGGGTATTCTGGCATTGTTTCACTAACCAAAACCAACGACTGACCTAACCACTGCTGAATAAAACAGCTTCTGCCCATCACTTCTAACCTAAAAGATACAAAAGAAAATGTTGTCATGGAAACCAGTCTATCCCAAAGGTATACTGCATTTTTCTAGATCCAAATTATACCAGTATCCATATTTCCCTTATTAGCAGAGATAAAATCTTTGTCACATCACACTGAGCATGGCCACCATTCAGCACAACTCAAACCAGCCTAATTTTTAAAACAAATTACTAAGTAATTGTAAGAAGTATATATAATCTATGAGTTTGCTAATATGCAAAGTTATAAAATCTCTAGACAAATATGACAATGAATGGCAAATCACACAAGAAGAACAAAACCACCAACACTAACTGAAAATCAAAAATGAAAATCATAAAGTCTCAAAAAATTGAGAAGAATCTGAGTGTTAACAGCAGCCTTTGGCTAATTGTCCAGGACTTTCAAATGTACACATTACCCTGATTCATGTCTGGCCCTCAATGCTTATATTTATTTCATTTATTTGCTGCACCAACGTCAAAATCTTTACATGAGCGAAAACAAAACCTGAAGAGTGTCCAGGATGTTTTGCTCAAACACCAATGAAGATTAATTCAAAATGACAAAAATCTTGCTCAAATCCTGCCATTTTAAAGCAAATATAAAGCTTTTCCTTTCCACTTTAGGAGGCACTATGCAGAGCTGTGACAGAAACTGCCTGGATCCGGGTCAGTTGTGGATCAGCAGGAAAGCACGGTGAGGGAAAGGAACACCAGCCTGACTACTGAGCAGATAACACAGAAGCTTCTCAAGGGATTTAATTACAGACTGTCTCATGAACATTCCTGCAGCAATGTGTTTATTAAGAACCTGGTGAAAATGGGACATGAAAGATGTCTGCTTGCTTGACTCCTAGCTCTATGAGACACAACCTCAAGAAATTTTCCTCTGTAGGACCAGGACTTCCAGTCTTCACAAACCAGGAGCAGAGTTACAAAAAGCTGCCAAACAACCAAAATAAGAAGAGAGGCATAAGAAGATTCTCAGATCCCAGTTCCAGCTTTTTTCAGTCACCACATTGACTGTTGACTCCAGGACACTCAAAAAAGACACTTGGACTTGGTCAGCCTCTGCATGGCATGGCATGGTATAATGTAAAAAGCTTCACAAATCCAGTCAAAATCCAAGAGGATTTGTTATAACAGAATCTTGTTGCTGGTAGAGGAGCAGTGGTGATGCAACTGGGGAGCTGTGCAAGTCTCTGATGATGGTGGAGAAATACCTATTGGTCATTGTGAAACATATGGGAGACAACACTAGAAATGGATCTTTTAAAAAATTCAACAGATAATATGAATATATTTAAATGCAGTTTATTCTGGTGACCCGTGCTGCATCTGGAGCTTTGCACAGTGGTTTGAATCTCTGCTGAAAGTGATGCAGAGAGGGAAATCGATGTGGTGTTCACGGCAGCTCAGTTCCCATGGCCACACAGAACCTTTCCTGTCTCATAAAAATAAAACTACTAGAGAGTACAATAGAGGGAAAAATCCAGGCTCCCTCCTAGGGCACTAATATTTCACTCTGCTTTCCCATGAGAATTCAGGCAGTCAGAGGTTTTGCTGCACTGACAGGTATTAACCCAGAAATTAATAATCCAAAAGTGGTAACGAAACTACTGCTAATCTGGGGGCTTCATTTGGACCCCATCTCAAACTTTAAATTGCTACACCTGTCAAGCAATCCAAGCCTGTGACTATTTCAAGTGTATTCCTTCCAAAACCACCTTGAAGTGGCCCATGTGGCTGCCCATGGTTTTAGGAGGCCTCCTCTTCTGAACTTCACTTCTAAGGCCAGAAAAAACACAGTTTATGGAAGGGGATCACAAGACATGGACACTCAGTACAATTTTTTTTTTTTTTTAAATAACTGTAATTATCAAAATAAATAACCATAATGGTGGGTTTCCGCTCCACAATGCTCTCCTCTCTACGAACTTTCAAGAAACCCCAAATGATGTTGTAAATGCAATGGCAGACTTTGTGGGCATGGTTTAACTTTTTGGTTAAAGAGCATTTTGGTTGCTCAGTGAAAACATGAACACAAATGTCATTTAAAATAACTTAAAAGATGAAAACCTGACACAGTTCACTGTCAACAGCTGACTTTCGTGAGGCTAATAAAAATTTTAAAGTGTAAGTTACATCATGCCCAAATAATACAGATTCTATCCAAGTCTTGCTTACAATGCTTCAAAACTAACAAAATAATACTTCAATTTATTTGCAATTTCACAAGCCTATCATGGAGCAATTTGAAACTGAAGAAAATTTTACTTGAGATTTCTGTTGAATTTTCTAAAACTTATAAAGTTCACTCCTGGAAATTTCCACCCTAAGACTCAAGATATGGCAACTAATGAAAGATCATGTATTTGTTGTTGCTAATAGTCTAAAGTGGATGTTCTTTAGGTCATATTTAAACAAATGACATCTTTTTCTAACCTCCCATCATAATCTGTCATCTGTTTCTAATTAATGGCTACTAACATAACTTAAATTACCCACACTCTGAAGTTCTGGGGAGTTACGGAAAACAAAGCTCCAACTTGGGATTTCCCAGGAGTTATAAATCACTATAATAGTTTGTAAAAGGAGAGGATAGATAACCTTGTTTAATTTTTTTTCTGAATATCAGCATGTACACTCTGAGGCATGTGAAAACATTAATTACATATGAAAAATCCATTTCTTTATTTATACAAACAAGACTTGAACACAATCAGTGTGCAGGACTCGTCACATAGATTAGAGCCTACAAACTCCTGATATTTAAGGTTCTACATGCACATTACTGGCCGTGGAACGATGTGTGATTGGGGAATACAGAGTCTATGAGTTTTATATTGTTGCCAAACCAAAACCAGTGTCATTGTTTGCTCAACAATATTCAACACTCTTGTCCTTGACATCTCCACACCAAGCCCTGCAACAGAACAGGGAATGGAGAACTCTGACATTTCCCTACAAATCCAGCAGAAGCAGTGAATAAAAGCAAGTTACAGTGAGAAAAGAAGCCAATTATCTGGAGCAAAGGAGTATTGATAGCAATTAGATACACCGAGATTCCTCTGACTCCATCCTTACTTTCATTTAAATGGTTGAAACTTCCTGGCTCATATTTATTCTTCTGCCTTCTGCATCTGACTCCACCTATATTTTCAACTTTCTTCCCAGCACTTTTTTTTGTTCCAGGCTAATTGTGTTTACAGACCACACCATGCCTAGTGTACTCCTACAATTTCTAACATTAAGTTACAATTTCATTATTTTATGCAAGTATTGAAATCAAACCTCCTTGTGCCTTTGCCCAGTAAACAAGAGAACAAATTTAAGCACAAAATCCAGCATCTAAACCTCTTCTTGTCAGATGTTTTGTGATTTTATTTTTCCACTGGTAAAGCAACAGCTGTTGCTGAGTATTTTTAAACACAGGAGGATTTCTTTCAGTGCTGCTGGATAAGATAGCCAAAATTTAAAGTGACAATAAATTAAAGCTCATTATTGTCATAGCAATGGCAGTGTAATGTGTTTAAATGGTACTTACAGACTATGTCTTCTAAAGTTAAAATTAATTACACCTGTGCTACCTATCACTGATTTATCTGAAAAATTACAGTCCCTGATGAGGCTTAAGAAAATCCTGAGTTGATCTCATCTGTAACCTCTGTATTTTTAAATAAAGGACATATCTAGAAACAAATTATAATGAAAAGAATGTAAACCATCACCTAAAATAACAGAACATGTGACAGGATGGCAGCACACAATGTTACAGCAACTCACTTTACAACTCCTGTTTTCAGGGAATTGGGTTTATTTCTGTAATAAACGATTCTTAGAAGATTTATAACTCTGTGTCAAGGTAAGTATGGTAGGAGTAGTTCCCTCCAGGAAGGACTGCAAGATTACATCAATAAGCAGGTCCCTGCTGATTCTTTTAACCACTTAGGACTTGATGTTCTGATATCCAAGATGATTTCATATCAAACTCAGCAAATACCCTTTTTTTGTTGACCTCAGAGTGATTTCAGCAGCCAGGCAGTAGAGCAGGGCGCAGATTTAGCACAGAGGCAGAAACGTCTGCGTGCTGCTCATACAAACAGATTTTGGATGCTGTTGCTTCTGCTCCCTCTAAATTTTCATGGATTTGATTTGGAGGAAAAATCTCCAACAGTAGCTAAATGTGAGATTCTGACACACACACTTCCAAGGACTCTAAAAAAATTCTACTACCCAAACTCAATAAAGCAGTTGTGCTTTTACAGGAGTACAAGAGCACATTTCATGGTTACAATCCTGCAGATCCACCACATACTGATATTTTCCCTAAAATGTGCTACCTAAGCAGCTGAAACACCATTGCCCTGTTTTCTTTTTAAAAAGACCATGAATCTTTTATGCAGCCAAGGTGTCCTAGTACTTTTTTGTCACCCTTTGCCAAAGTTAAGATTCCCAGAAATAGCTACCTTGAGTTGATGAAATGGTTGAGCTTTTTAATCATGACATTATTTTACATCTTTCACATTCAAAAAAAGTTGAACTTAATAATCATAACTGTGTAGAACACAGGTAAGCAGCATCATGTCTAAAGCAGAATAGTTTAGACAGCTGCAGATTATAAGCAAGAAGTACTAAAGCAAATATTTGCAGCAATCCCAATTAGGATTTGTCATTCTGACGTAAAACATTATTGGATGAATGGTGTGGTGTTCTTTCAATCCAGCTGTGATCTACGACGCATAGCTTTACATTTTTATTTTCATTTGTATATTCATTTCAAAATTCACATATGATTACATTCATACCTGTGTGTACCACACAGTTCAATATGACATTGTGCTTTATTCCTAGTAACACACTACACTGAAAACTTCAGTAATTGTGAATTCTTCGGAGGTAGAATTTTACTGTACTACTGTAAAAGTGTCCACTTCAAGAGCTACCATTTTCAACTCTTGCTACTGCCCAGTCAGAGCTTTTCTTACACATGTAAAATCATGTAAAATCCCTCAAAATCAAGCAGGTTACCCCAGAATCAGCTATTTGGTCAGTGTGGGGCAGCCTGAGCCAACAGGAGAAGATGCAGTAAACTGAAAGTAATTCTTTCAAGGTGTCCCACAGAAGGAATCAGACAAATAAAACAAATATTACATGGATTCCTCTCCCTCTCTTTTTTTTTTAAGAAAAAACCCGAAAAATTTGTAACTACTTCCCTTTGCTTCCATAAATTCTGTATGGCTTGGAACTAAGTCCCCAGTTTCTTCCAGCTGGCTTTGTTCTTAAAATCTGTACATTTTTGATTGCTGCAAAGCTTGCAGTGCTGGCAGCATTGCTGGTACTAAGAGCAAATATCCCATTTTTAAGAATTACTCCAGTATCACTAAGTAATTTAGTTTGGAGGAGGCTTCTAGAATTCCTCTACTCCAGCATTCCCAAAGCTGGTTCAGCTGAGCAGGGACTTGACCAGACAAGCTCGGAGTATCCCAAAAAGTGACACCACAACTTCTCCAGGCAACTATGCTGAGTTTTGTCACAGCTGATGTAAAAAAGGTTTTCCTTATATTCACCTGGAATTTCCTATGTTCTGCTCAAACCTTATTTAAGTCAAATCACTCAGCAGAACTGGTTTCCCAAATAACTTGCCCATTTAATTTTTGCTATTCTTATAACCTGAAAATATGCAAAACATAGTCTCTGTGCATTTCATTTACACTGTCATTTTCTTTTTAAATTAGAGGAGGGAATGAATTGTTATATGAGAATCTTTAGACTCATTGAACACATCGTATTTGAGAGGTAAGAATATGATTCAAACACCTGGATGGAGACTTCCAGACTGCAAAGTGTAAGAAACTCGTTTATATATATCAGGCTTTTCGTGGAACTAACAGAAAGCTTCAACTGCACCAATCCCATCCAAGGTACAGCAAGTGGAATTTGAAGTCCCATTTCATTAGGTAAAAACATTCTAATAAAATTCATAGCTCCAAATTAAATAGTTAACAGATATGATTTCTTAGGGTAACTTACTGTTGAACCAAAGTTTCTTATTTTCTTTTACAAAACATAAATAAATAAGATTAATGGCTATTTTATGTGGTGGAAGAAAAATTTTTGAAGCGTACAGAAGTTGCGTAAGTTAATAATTATACATAAAAACCAGGTACACACCAGAATCTCCAATGGTTCTGTTCCCAAGAAGCTTTAAAGCTCTATAATGAACCCTCTTGTCCCACCATATATCAGTTTTGGCAGGGGTTTCCCAACAACCACTGTCAGTGCAGCTGATCTGATCTGGCACCTCACTGACCATTCCACTCCACACACACTGTCAGCAGTAACTGGAATTTTCTTTTTATGCTCTTCAAAGGCACATTTATGGGTTGTTTTTGTGGGTTTTTGGTTTTCTCTTTGTTTTGAGATTGTTAAATGAAAGGAACAGATTCAATGGCTCTGACATGAAAATATCTCGTAAAGGAAGAGCTTTAAAACTTTATCTTACTGGATTTAAGGACTTTGATACCCCAGGACAGGGCTGTAAGAATTCAGTACAAAATCCTTGTAAATTCTGAAGTTAAGGATGTAAGGAGAAGTCTGGATGTGAGCCTGGCCAAGATTTCATCTCCTGATTTTGTGCTAAAGTCTACTTTGAGTGAAGAATTTGTAGGTGGATATTATAAACCAGACTAAAGTACAGTATAAGCACACGGACAGATGGACACATCAGAACCTGAAAATGTTACCATTTCAATAGGACTAAAACTAAATTAATTATGTGTCGCACCCTTATTTTGTTGTCACTTGTAAATATTAGACAAAACTGAATTAAAAACAATTCACAGTACTACACGTTTTTTCTGGCAACAGATGTAAACACGTAGATTATTATGGCCTTACTATTCAGATTCTCCTAGTACATAAACCAGACTACTCATTATTTATTGTTAGTAACAAAATAAACAACTCATGCTTTGAAATATGTCATTAACAGAGATACCAGTACTCAGTCTTCTTTATGGCTGAGGCTTTAAAAGGAGGAGGGTGTCAGCAATTTTAGAGGAAGAAACGCTTCTGTCAGAATTATATTCCCTTTTATTCATGACACCTTTCAGCTTGGAAAAACACTGAGTGTTTTCTCTACTCTGCTCATTTTAAAGTTATTTTCTAAGTAAAAGCTCAAAAAACTGTCACAACTCTTCGAACCCAGGCCTGTCTGACCTGAGGAGGTCGATTCCAAGATGACCTGGGCAAACCCTTCATGGAACGCTGGGAAACACAGGGAAGGTGGAAGATATTTGTACATTTATGGGCATTGTAGGAGAGTTATCAATAAAATATCGCAATTTCATTAAGTTGGAGGTCTCAGTAGTGAAGGAACAGAATATCACTGGTGAGGAAACAGATGGACAGGACGTCGCACAAAGGGAGAAAATTTATCAGGTGTTAACTGATAAATGGATAGCACACCTACAAATTAACAGAATATATCTGTTAATCAAACTGTGGCGGAATAAATATATAAAGAGTGATTATGAGACCATGAAAGCAAACATAAATCTAAAATTTTACATAATTTTGGTAAAGCACAGAAAAACACTGATGTCAGTCCAGAAATGATCTGTGAGAACCCAGCTGGGAAACTGTGACCATTAAATAAAATTAATCTGGACTGTAACAGAATTAAAGACACACAGTGGCAAGAGGTTTGATCACTAATGGTGATGGAGATCTAATCAGACTTACATGGCCATTTATTAACTATAACTATTTTCACAATGGACATTCAGAAAACTGGCAGAACCAATTTAAGGTGGCACATTTCATATTGAGTATATTCTTTTGAGTTTGACGTCTTTGGAAGCAAAATTTTATAATCTGTATATAATTAAACAAAAATTAACAAATGCAGCCCCTTTTGTGGTTTTGGATGGGAGTGGTGGGGTTGTGACAACAGGTTTACCCAAACTGTAATACAGAATCATCAACTAAAACAAAAATACATATATACTGATAGAAAGTTTATGCCAGCTTCTGGGTTTTTTGCACAAAACTCTCTTTTCTCTCTGCCTCTCTCCTAAAAGTTGAAAAAAATGCTTAAGATGCTCATGCCTGTGTTCCCACACCACAGTATTTTGTAACACTCTTGTGCAACATGGTCATAGGCTCTTATGACCAAAATAACTCCAGATAAATTCCTAACAAAGAGAACTGTAAATATTGTTGTGCTCCTTTTGACTTTGATCAGGCTACACTGTGTTACCCTGGCTGAAAAGCTGCCCCAAAACATTAATGTCAAACGCTGGTTCCAGCAGCACAGAACAGGGGGGAAAAAACAGGAGAAAACTAAGGTAAAGTGTTTTTTGGAAATATTACCAGAGCAAAGTTAGTACTCAAATTAAATTGTTTCCATATATATAATGTTAATAATGTATGTTCTTTAATTTTTAAGACTATTAAAAACTTTTAGACACAGCAATATTTACTTCCCCCATTTTACAGGACAGTTAAAAGAAGATACAGCAGGTTTGGGCGAAAATGTTTACAGGGCAGGGCAATGGCAACAGGAGGTTCAGGTAGGGAGCCCCAGAGCTCCCAGCTCCACATCCAACCCTTTTTATCACATTAGCTCTTTGAGAGACCACATGTTGTAGTCATGCCTGGATGTAACTGCAGCAGACCTGTGTGTAGGGTTGTTTATTATTTTTAAAGTCCCAGGTAACTTCTGCTTGGTTTCAAGGACCCAAGAAAATAAATATTTGAAGAAAAGTGGAAAGGAAGGGAAAGAAAAAAAGGAAAAGGCAATCCTATTTAAACGTTTTCTTGACATCTCATTTCATCCTCAAGGCGAGGCGGTGGTACCTGGTCATCTTACCCTGACCCACTTGTGGTGCAGGTTAGGGGAAGGTAGTTGAGAACAAAATGTTTTTTCTAATGCCCACCCAGAGCAGTGGAACATTCCATTTCACCAAGAGCCACTTAAGAACTGTGAGGGTCCAAAACTGAGAGAATATCCTTGAATTTCAATATAAATCTTTGATGTTGTTTTCTAAAATAAACTATTACAGCTGATGTAATACCAGCAGCTAACTGATTCTGTGTTAAATCTACCTATTTTAAGGATCTTTAAGGAAAGCTTCCATAGAGTTCAAGAGCTAGGGATCCACAGGGGCAAGAACCTGGCAAGGAAGGCAGGAGACCAAGGTGCTGCTGGACAAAGTAAAGGGACAGAAGCAAGTGCACAGGCAATGGAAAAGGAGAGGTGACGTGGAAGGAGTCTGGAGATGAAGGGGGGTTGTGTAGGGATGGGGTGAGGAACAACAAGGCCAAGCTGGAGCTGAACCTGTCAAGGGACACAGAATCAGGTCTGTCAGAATGAGTTGCAAAGCTACTCTGCAGGATAGTGGATAAGTCCTGGCAGTCAAGTGAAGTCCCAGGTGACTGGAAAAAGAGAAACATTGTCCCGTTCTTTTAAAAGGAAGGAAAGGACGACCCCGGGAACATCCACTCTGTCAGCCTGGCCTCTGTGCCTGGGAAGATCCTGGAAATGGCCCTGCCTGGAAGCTCTGCTGAGGCAGGGGGAGGACAGGAGGTGATTCGGGACAGGCAGTATGGCCTCACCAAGGGCAAGTCCTGCCTGACCAAGCCCATGACCTTCTCTGATGGGGTGACTCCATCAGTGGACAGGGGAAGGGCTGTGGATGTCATTATCTGGACTTCTATAAAGCCTCTGACACAGTCCCCCACAACATTGTGCTCTCCCTTCCGGAGAGAGATGGATTTGCCTGTTACATGGATGAGGAATTGGTTGGTTGGACGGGCACACCCAGAGGGTGGTGGAAAACAAGTCCTGACAGATATCAGTGATCAGTGGTGTCCCTCAGGGTCCGTGCTGGCACCAGTGTGGTTTAATATCTGCATCAGTGACACACACAGAGGCATCGAGGCACGCTCAGCAGATTGGCAGGAGACACCAAGCTGAGGGGGCAGTGACACTCGAGGGATGGGGCATCCAGAGGGACCTGGACACACTCCAGAAGCGTTCCATGGGAATCTCAGGAGGTTTAACAAGGCTAGGGGCTGGTGCTGAGGCCCTGGCACAGGGTGCCCAGAGAAGCTGTGCTACTCCTGCATCCCTGGAAGTGTCCAAGGCCAGGCTGGACACTGGGGCTTGGAGCATCCTGAGATAATGGAAGGTGTCCCTGCCCATGGTAGGGGGTGATGGGCTTTGAAGCCTCTTTCCACCCAAACCACTTGGTGTGTGATTCTGTGTTTCTATTTTACATAACAACAGAAAACAAACTCTAAGAATCAGCTACTTGTTTCTCAAAGACAGGACACAGAACACAAAATGATGCCTGCTTGTGTTCTTGGGAAAAAAATCCAACCGAACAAATCCCAAACACTAAAATTACTGTACAATGGGTAAAGCAACAGAAAAAATTCCTGCCATAAAATGCTGGTGAACGAATGTACTCAAGCTTGTACTGAATTACTATTTCCCATAAATGATCCAAATATCAATGCTCAGAGATATTTTCTTTCTCTTCACTCTCACTGCACCACTTCACCTTTATTCTGGAAAAGATTCAGTCTTTAAGGCAGTTGCCTTAAATATTACTTTATACAAGGGGTTTTGTGTATTAATACTACCATAAAGAAAAACAAAAATAGTCCTTCCACTGACTAGAAATCTCACTACTCATTTTCCACTGAAAGCCAGCTGCAATAAAAAAGAGTATTTTAAAATGCAAAAATATCTTAAAATAAAAACATTTTCATATGAAAACAAAATGATCAGACACTACTTTGGATGGTGAAGAAAAGCCTGGGCACTGCTACACAGGAGTAAGTACATCATGGAATGGTTGAAAATATTATTGTATTTTTATAGAAGATAGGTTTCAAGAGGTATCAGCTGTTGGCACAAGCAACTCATCAGTGAAGGGGTTAAATGGAAAACTGTATCACAGTAAAGCTATAAAATTTGTTTCCCTGCATTAAAAATGAATCTCATGCTAAGGCTATTTAGTCATGCTCTGGTTCAGAACCTTTCACGCCTTCTGTGAGCTCAGCCTCTGCACTGAAGAGCTTCCCAGTGTGTGCACGATGGAACTCGAACCCTGAGCACACTCCAGCCCTCCCACATTAATAATTTAATGAGCTAAGCCACCACCAGCAACAGGCACTGCACATAGAGTTTCAAGAACATTAACCTCCTCCCTCACCAGTCAAAATCCAATTACCCACCCAGCCTACATGCATCACAATTACTCTTCGTTGTTTTTTTTTTTTTAATTCATCATCTAATACTATAAATCTTGCTCATTGTGCAATTATTTCCCATAACAAAGGTACCATTTGAAACAATTGTTCTGAATTCCTTCTGGAAAGCAATCCCAAACCAAAGCTGGTTCTGTATGGCCCAAAAAGCACTTTATTCATAAGAGCAGGGGCAAGAGGTTGGAAGGAAGAATACCTTTAGTGATTGCAGTGACCATTATTGCACACAGAAGCCAGATGAGGCCCTAACACACATTTTTCCTTATGAGTTTATAAAATTTTTGTACTTACGATGCAAGCCTTATACAAGCTTATTTTCCTGTGTTATCATAAATAATTTGAAACTGAGAGATATAGGGGTATTTTAAATAACTAAGGAGAAAACTTCCTCAAATCCCAGTTTCAGAAATACTTTTCGCAAAAAGAAAGTGGAAAAAAAAAAATCTTACTAATACAACATTAGAGTATTAAATATAAGAGGTTTGTGTCAGAAAATCTGGTTAGTTTGAGCCCTGGATTTATATATCAGGTGAAAAATTAAGAAGTGTTTTTGCAGATGGTGTGTTTTGCCAAACTTAATTTTTTCCCCCGCATATATTAATTTATATAGCAATTATATTAATATATATATTTTTATATATAAGCAGGATTGCACATTTCAATGGTAGGAATGCAAACCAAACACTCCACTCAGCTCTAAAAATACTGGAATTTTTCAAGGACAATTGTAAGAAATGTGTCAGATGCTGAACCACACAAGTTCTGAACTGAGTATTTTTGATATTCAACACCCACTTTGCAACAGAGATTGTTTGAAATTATTCCATCTGTGGATATATGCACTCAAATACGTGAAAATCTTTGATCATAAAGGGCTCACCAGCCTTACTGGAGCATCACAAGATCCAATAGCCAGAGGTTACAGTTATATTGTTAAAATTGAGAATTATTCAGCACTTAAGTGCTGTTTCGAAGAAGCCGGGGTTATTAAACACAGAACCCACTCAGCAAAAGAGGTTGTGGGCTTATTGCTACCTGGCAGTTGTTCAGGTAAGGCTTTTTAAAATTTATGTTCCTAGCCACTTTGAGAAAAAATTATCCACTGTGCCCAGAGCCCCATTTTCTTTGCTTCTTTCCGTCTTTTGCCCTGGGGAGAACAGAGATTCTTCGACTGCCCCCAGCATGCTTGGGACAGCTGTGACACCAGTCAGAGCAGAACATCCTCCCTAAAGCCCTGCCTGCCTTGGTCCAGACCCTCTCCTCTGTGGTTCCACCTGTTCTGACAGTGCAGCATTTTAGGGGTTGGTCCTATTTATAAAGAACGGACTTCTTATTTTCCAGGCTGTTTTTAATAAACTTAGAAAATTTGTTTAGTTCTCTTTTCCCTTCTCATTTTCCCTTGAGCACTCCTTGCTGGAATTTACATTTATTACTATTTACCTCACAAAAATATTCCAGACTTCCGTGTGTTTTTCTTTGAAGATCATTTTACACTTTAGTGGTTGAGCATCCCATCTTACCTGTCTTGCTGTTGTGGAACACCAACCTCTAAGAAACTGCTGGTTTCTTCTCAGACCATGCCTCTAACTTGATCTTTTCTTTTTAACTTTTAACCTCAGTGTCTCTCTAACGATCTGATTTTACTGGTTTTACTTCCTCTAAAGTTTAGTCTCCTCTGTGTTATCTTTGGGTTCTCTATATCCGCCTAGGATGCTGAATTTAATTATACTGCAACTATTATTAAATTGGTAGCTTAGCCATTCCATCTGAAATTAACTTCAATTAGGTATTTAATATTAAATTGGGACTAATGTTGGCTCTCCAACTAACTGCTGTAGAGAAGATCTTTAATGCGCTGAAAAAACATACCTGAAGTTTTGTGCTAGTCATCCACTTCAATCCTGACTAACCAAAGTCTTCCATTATTGTAACGATTTAGACAAGATGGCACAGACTCTCCATCCCTCTCTGCTGGCACACCAGTATCCTCTCCTTGGCTCATGTCTGAATTATGCAGTTTATTTCACTTCTTTTACTCAGGAATGAATATCTGAGGAGCTTTAAATCCACCAGCTGACAGTGGCTGTGTGAAGAAATAAGTGAAACTTGAATAAAATAAGCATTGCTTGAGCTACAGACTGAATGCCACCCATCACTTCTCAGTTCCACACACAAATACACAATACATCTGAAAATATGGCCCAAAACCTCTATACTCTATATAATCTTTATCTGCAGGTGCTAATACATTTCAGCCCGCTTTAAGTCTTTTTTAAACTTGCCATGAGCTCCCCATGCCTATTATCACCTATCATTTGCACTTCGATGAAAAGACTAAGGCAAATCAGTTTGATTATGGGGGACTTTGTATAACGAAAAAGAAAGAGGTAATTCTTACTAAAGATAATTTATGCTTTAAACAGAGACAAGAGATCTGAGAAAAGGACAGTTATGCCCAGTTTACAGATCAGAACCTGAGGGAGAGAAATTAAGTTATCTTCAGAAAGAATTCTGCCTCAGAGGTGGGCATTTGCCTCAGTCCTCCCCAATTGACTCCCATGTGGAGATAAAGATATATAAATAACTACAAGGTTATCCTTCCCTTTTCATTATAAGGGAAGGAATAAAAGGAAATCACTGGAAGTCCTCCCTCTACTTTTGAACCAGCTGATGGAAAAGGAGTTCCTCAAAATACACAAGACCTGAAAACCACACTCAACAACTTCTGAGTGCTCTCTTTTATGGCTTTTAACATTTACTGTTTTGCCATTTCAACAACTTAGTGAAACTCTTATACCCAGACTACTTGAAAAGACCAGGAACAACATTCACTGTCTGTGTTTACTGTCTGAACTTATTTCCACATTCTTTGATTAAATAAATGTTGTAAGTGCAATCATACCTGTTCTTTATTCTGTATGCTGCCTGACAAATATAATTTCTGCAATATATGGAACACAGTGATTCTGATACTTAGAAGTCTGAGGGTGAATTATGAAAAGGCATCAGTCACACACACTGAAGAGACTGACTTTGAAACTGGAAAATTCTGTGTCATTGGCAATGCCAGGAATAGCTTCCCAGAGGACTTCATAAATTCCTGTATAACGCGGCTTTACCATTGCTTTTTCTTCTGTGGCAGAACAATAATTAGAATTATGTTAAAATAAGTTGAAGATTATTTCCCTCTCCAGTGTAGCGACAGAAAACTTTCGTTACTACTCAGGTGGGTCTCTCCTTTGGAGAGGAAAGAGACCGAAAGCAATGCCCACATAGTAGGAAAATCTAAAAATGTCTCATCTAAAATACATTGATAATAAGGTATTACCTGAGATTTAATCTTCTTGAGCTGAATCTCTGGGAGAGAGTTTACTTTCAAGCTGTATCATGGCTAACTGTTGTTGTTGTTGTTGTTGTTATTATTATTATTTAAAAGTTTGGATTTTCTATCATTCCTGTGTCCCTATATAACTCAAACAAGCTCTTCCAAATCTGCATAGAGAGGGCTACGGCTCTTTTTTTTTTAATGATGCTGAGTGGAAAATATTTTCTCCTTTGTTTATTCTATTTTTCCTGTGCTGTACATGAGGATGAACATCCAGAGTATTAAAATAACTCAATCATTGTTTTAAAAAACAAACATGTGCACCCAAGAGGAATAATCCTTCCTGAATTTCTTCCTCAGATCTATCCAAATCCAATTCTGAGAACTCTTTTTCTCTTACAGATGAGAGAGGAAGAGATGCACATGTTCTTGCTTCTTCATGTTTAAGGCTTTCTTCTTAATTTTTCTTTGATATTTTGAATTGCTTGAGGAGCTTCAACTATAAACTTTAAAAAACAGGCTTTTCCAACTTCTCTTTTCTAAGCAAGGGGGATTCATCTTCCTGCCAGTATCCCTTCTGGAAAGGACAGAAATCAAACTAATGTTTAGGTTTTGTGGAACCTCTCAGAAGTTTGGGAGGCACTGAAGTTGCACTTGAGGGACATTAGAGGTTGGTTGGTTAGAGGTTTGAGCCCCTGGGAGATAAGGGATCACTTCCTCTGCATGGAATAGGCATAAAAGTGGCAGAATTGGTACAGAAATGGCAGAATTAGTACAAAAGTGGCAGGCAAAGACTCAGAGAAAAAAAAAGGAGAAAACCAGTTTGCCCCCCTGCAGACAGAGCAATGGAGCTGATTCATAATCAGGGCACTTAAAGCTGCAAAGAATGAACTAAGAGAAGACTGGTGAATGCAAATGCAATGAATTTCAGGGAAAAAATCCTAACACATTTAATAGTATCCGTTGTATTCTATAAAGTAGTTAATGACACTAAGAAGACTTTCTTGAGAAATCAGACAACTTGACAGCATCAAGAAAAGTTGCTATATCATGAACAGATATCAATATAAAATTCAAAATCAATTCCATCACTACAATTGAACCCAGGGCGCACAGCAGTGAATTGGTAGGCAAGTTCCTTATACAAAAAACATATTGAGGAACAGCTAAAATTTCAAGTTACATTGCTATTTGGGAATTCAGTGTTTTTTTTCAAAAAACATATTAATATAATGGAGCACATCTTTGACTCCTCTAATCTATTTTATTTCAATTTCCTGGTTTAAATATTTTCCATGTACAATCTTTGGTCATAAGGTCTTACTCACTCTCCAGCCTAAGTTGTGGCTGCCTCTGGATCCCTTGAAGTGTCCAAGGCCAGGCTGGATGGGGCTTGGAGCATCCTGGGATAGCAGAAGGTATGCCTGCCCATGGCAGGGGTGGAACTGGGTGGGCTTTAAGGTCCCTTCCAACCCAAACCAGTCTCAGAGTCTGTAATTCTAAGGAGTTGTGACAATAAACTCCAAAAATCTCCCTTTGAGGAGATTGTGAGGTTTTTCTCCCCATTTACCACCTATATCATAATCACTTATAAGGCCTAAAGATTTGCAAGTAACAGAACTATGAATATCTAGAAAAATACATCCTTTTCTGCAAAAACCAAAAATGGTGTGTACTCCTCTGGTTTAAATATAAACAGAGCTATTTTATTACTTATAATTACGTCCAGTGGTTTTGATCTTGCTATTGGCTTATTTGGTAATTAGTATGCATGAAGGAAAGAGAGCAAAATGAACATTCTTCTAAAGACTGATCTGAGGGAAGGCTGAGGTGTCTGTACAAGGCTTGTGCCCAGGGTGCAGAGGGGCGGCAGCCCAGAGACTGATGTGGAACAGATCCTATTTAGATGGGAAATTCTGGGAAAAGAGGTTATTCAAGCTCTGCAAGCCAAGACATACTCATGTCATGGAAAGACTGGAATTATTTTTTCCTTTGGCAAATATAAAGAGGACTGCATTGCACTGAACTGAATATATTCTTCTTAATAACTCTAAGCAGGACTGTTTCTGAAGAAATGCCTAATTAGTCTTCCTAAGACAAGGCAAAAATAATTACCATGTCAGATAAATACCCTGAATATTTCAGCTACCAGAACATCCAGGACTACAAACAGAAAGACACAGAGAAACAGGACAAATCAGGGAAAGAAAGAGAAAATATTGACCATCACATAGGCAGTAGACAAACCATATTAACAGTGCATTTCTCTGACTTTTAATGCATAAAAAATACTGAAAATAAATCAAAACAGTAAAGCCCAGTTTAAGGATTAATCTGAAGAATGGGAACAAATAAAACCTGAAGATATTGAGAGCTTCTCTTCAACAGAAAGCAAAAGCACAAAATGGAATGGTGGTTTGAAAATATAGGCAGGAAGGGCAAAATTAGTATTATAGCAGGTTATTAACTTTAGATTAGTAACTGGTAACAGTAGAGTGTGATCTCTGAGGCACAGAATCAACAACCAGCAGTAGGAAGTGTAAGGAAAGTGAGCAGCAAGTTAGAGGCAGGATTTCTACAGAGGCGCTCTGAGTGGGACAGGAACCTCACATTTTTCTGAGGGCCAGAGAATAGCACAATTCCATAATCAGTACATTGGTCAAGCACAGAGACAGTCATTTTAGCTCTACAGAAAGACTGGAATGAACACAGATACATATATAGGTAAGTGGGAAATACCTGCAGATCCCAAAGTATTCCTGGCTACAGTAAGAACAAGGAAAAAGAGATACCAAGTTTAAAAGCCTGAGGGCCAAGCAGTCAAAGAAGAAAACAGGAATCTTAATTATCACATTTCCTTCAAAAGGAAAGGTGCAAAAGAAAAGCAAGGATGTTGATTTGCAGAAAATAAATTTTTGACGATATGAATGGGTCAATTTATGAAAACAGTAGCTGTGTTTGTGTTTGGAACTGACCAAAGAGGGAATACCCAGAGTAAAAGGGGAAGAAAGATGAGAGAGGTAAAAAGATGACGAAGTCACTGTAGGAACCACAAAGAGCATCAGGCAAGTCAGGAGGTGAACACACAGCCAAGCCATCAATGGCACTGAAGGAAGGATGGGCTGAATCAAGGCAAGAATGGATCAGACTTTTCATTTTAACAAAACAGGTAAAATCTGGATTGGAGAAGGTCCCTCATGCCTGTGGAGGAAAGGTACCCCAAACACACACAGTGAGGGGTGAAAAGCTGATGCCAGACAGTGATGTGGCTCAAGGAAAATGAAATAAAAATATTTTGTGTGTATGTGTTCTTATAGAAAAGAAGGATTAAAAATTTAGTTACAAATCGTGGGGAATAGCAATTAATGAGTAAGAGAAAAGTGAAGAACTATGCCAAGAAAGCAAGAGAAGGAAGCTGAAAAACTGGAACAAGCAGCAGGAGAGCTGCAACCCCTTCCTGAACCTGTGATGGAACAAAACTAAGCAGAGAGAGAGAAGGCCAACCAGAGGAGGGGAAAGGTCACACTGTGTTACTGTGCTCTTATTTTATGATTTGTAAGACACCAGTGAGATTGTACAGGGAGGGGGATGGCAGGGTGACAGCCAAGAGTTCAGCAGGGATCCAGAATCAGGGGAGAGCCAAGGGAGCTGTTGGGGGATGTGGTGATCTGAAGCTGCTCGGTGCAAGGATGGCAGAGCTGGGAAAAGAGAGGAGTTGGATCTGTGTCCAGAGGAAACGGGGCTGGCCACAGGATTTCCGCAGGGATCCGGCACGGCTGCAGCCGCGCGGGAGGAAGCGGATGCTGGGAGCCTGCCAGGGACAGCAGTTGGTAGGGAGAGAAAAAGAGAGGGGACAACACAGTTTACCCAAGAGCTCTGTTCAAATATGTGGTTAGAGGAGGACAAACCCAGAAGTCAGAGCAAACAGGGTGAGGACCTGCAGTGTTTACTCCTGCAGAGCTGGGCTGGCTGGGGATTTCACATCTTGCTGTCAGACAGTGCACGGGGGAAAGCAAACGATGGATGTGCAAGCAGAAAACCGCAATGTTAATTACCTTAAGATATCAATTATCTCCAGAAAATCTCCCCTTTGATCTGGGGAATCTCAGTTTCTCAGTGGTATAGAGTATAAAGATGCAGAATTGGAGGCTCATGAGCTATTCCCACATGTCTGAGCCATCTTGATCTAGGAATGGTTTTGATCCCACACTCAGTACCATAAGTTCTCAACAGGAACAGTGAATTTTCCATCTTCAGTTTCACATACCAGCAGGTCAACATTTAAGCAGATCCACCACAGTTGCAGGCTTAAATACCCTCTTCCTCCTCCAGTCTCTGTGAAGAGCAGCAATATAAAACAAATTCTGGAACATGAGATTGCTTCTGAGTGCTTCTGAAAGATATGGGCCTGACATTATTTCATCAATTGAAAACTGAAATTAAGGACAGTTCTGCTGTGAGACATAGAGATTGTAATGCCTGCATTCATCAGGTATGATTACATATGTATGTTTACACATCTTGCAGACATAATTCCAGTTTCACTGCAGTGCAATCCAGTGCTATCTTTATTGGGTGAAAAAAAAATAATAATAAAAAAAAAAATAGGAAATGGTTCTCTAAAACTACCTCCAAAAATTACTTTTCCAATAATCACCTGGAAAATTCAACTTCATATTCAAATTCAACACTTGATTTTTTGTGAGGAAGACTATACATCATCCTGTGGAAAGTATTATCATGGGTCATGATCAGTTATTCTGGGAGTTTAAACTGCAGGTTTTTTAAAGTATTCTAGATCCTGAAACAATCTTGCAGCAGACTCTCCAGATCTCCAATATAGTGGCACTGGAGCTGCACACTTACAAATCAGGACCTGACTGTTTAGGTCCTTTTTTTTTCCCCAATCCTCTTGAAATTCCCAAGAACTTTGCTATAGTACAGGAAATCAGATTTTGCTGGAGAGCAATGTATTCACAAATTTTTATGTATTAGACTTCGTGCTGGGAGCACTGTTTGAGGACCATGTACAGACACAGTGCAACTTAATAAGAAAAAAGGGGTTTTATACTAATCAGCAAATGAAAGCTTGGTTCCAGCACACAGTACAAAAGTAACACAGCACATGAATTACTGAACACAATTCAGCATTGCACTTTGCATCTAAAAAAATAAATGTACTACAGTGACACAGTGTGTGCTGACTGCATATCTTCAGAAATAAAAGAGAAAGAAAACCTCACTGGAAAAACTGAAATACAGAAAAGAATGTCAGCTACTTTAAGCAGCAGATTAAACTTTCTGGATATAAGGATGAATTGATTAATTTTGGGGGTGCTGCCTGATCAAACGGCTACCAGGAAGACCACAGACACAAACAATACTGGTTGGTTTTGATCAATACCTAGCACAGAAATTATAATAAAAACATTTTCCACAGTCTGACACTGGATATGGGGCCCATTTCTAAATTTCTTCCACTCCATAACAAGTTTTGACTTCAGCAGCTGCTCCAGTACAAAAAGCCCTCGACAACATTAAGCTACAAACTGCTGAGCAACTGGAACAAAGACTCCAGCATTGCTTGGGTCCCCAAAGAGAACATTTAGAAACCAAGTAACTGGAAATGAGACTTGAACCAATTCTATGGTTCATCAAACACCCGGAATAATATTTGATTCTAGTGCAGTTACAGGGAGTGCATCTGAATGTCTGTCAGGCTGGGATTAAAAATTAACGCAGAGGCCTTGGCTTGTCAGGAATTCATGTTGTTAAGGGAAAAAAAAAGGAGAAACATATTTTAAAAGCAAAATCACTGATCAGTGGAGGATCACCACCACAATGGTGACAGTAGGCTGAGAAAAGGAGGAGAAAATGTGTGTATTTTGTCAAGGCTGACAGCCAGTTTTATGAATGACATTTCAGCGTGCTTGAAAACAACACTTGAGACTTTTTTTTACTGTTTTTATAAAGATACAAGTGGTTTGTTACATCACTAAACTGTATGATGGGATATCTGCCTACACACAGCAATGCTGACATAAAATAAAAGCATCAATTAACTTGCCTTAAAACAGCCTCAGAGAAGTCAGGACTAAGGTCTCAAGCAAAGGGGCATAAAGCACAGGTCTAGAATGATGAATTATGCATGGAAAACAGAGGTAAAAAAATCTGTGCCTTATTTTTTTTTTTATTACAGGCAAACACAGAGAAGGGTGTTCAGCGTGGTCACCTCATCTGTGTGAATATTTTTAAAGTTTAAATAAATCAAAATAATAAATTTTAAAATAACAATAATTTTTAAATAGTAGTTTAAATAATGTTTTTCCTGATTTGTAGAAGAAATCATGATGTTTCAGTAGTTCATGGGAATGGGGCAGCTAAAAGCAACTCCCATAACTTATGCCTGTTAGTTAAATTAGAATTACAGCTCAATTCTGGCAATTTGTGCAAAACCAATTAACCAGTATGGAAATGCTTTTTCATGGAGCAGTCAAATGCTTGTCAGACTTCATGACCCACAGTACTACCAGAAGCAGCAGGTTCAAAACCTCCTTGTCTTTCATACTACGGAAATACACCCAAATGCAAGCAGCACTCAAATTTCAGATAAAATTACGGGAAAAACTTGAGGAGGCTCTAGGATACATCTTCTGTGTCATTAAAAGACCCTGTAAGAAACTCTCACATTTTTAATTCTCTAGAAATAAATACTTTTTCAGACTTCCAAGTTTTATTTACTACATGTTGGTCCCTTGAAAACAAATCACAAATGGCACTTCAAAAACATTGTCCTGTTACTGTTTTTCCCTTTGTACCTCACTAAACTTCACTCTGTTTCATGACCAGCTCTATTAATTATAATAATTTACAAAGAGTCTAGAATAACAAGCATTTTAGCATTACTCCTACCCTTATGGAATTTCTGAACCAGCACCAGTAAGGGTTTGCTAAGCCTTTGTATTTCCACGGAAGTCACACTTTAGCATAAGCACGTCCACCACTATTTTGTGTTTTGGGGCACCTGAAGTTTCCCTGAAGACAACCAGAGGAACCAAATGTCACCACAACCTCCAATAAAAATAAAAAAAAAAAAAAAGGAGATAATAAAATAAAGATTAGAAACCGCAGGCTGAAATATGGCACCAAGCAATGGCACAAGAGTTAAAATGTTCAAAGAATGTGTTTTCCACAAGACAAAAATGGACACTTTCTACTTCTGCAGCCCTAATAGCTCCATGGTTAGCTTATTCAGCAAAAGTGCAACACAGAAATTACTACCAAAAAAAGACAACTCTCACTTAAGAATTCTTCTCCTGTTTAGGCAACGGTTGTGTAGAACTGCTGACAACACCACAAACAATAATTCAGTTTCTGCTACCAGCAGGGCAGTATCTCAACAACTGTAGCATTTTCCAGGTCCCGTTAAATAAAGCTGGAACACATTTCCTGAGGTGGCTTCTAGTCACTAATAAATCTAATATGTAAATGATTATTTCTTGCAGTATCTCCTTTGACCTCAACCTGAAATTCTGAAAACCGTGAGCAATCTAAAAACAGGACAGGTATTCAAATTACTGTGTTTTACTGCAACTTTTCTAAACTAAGAAGTTCCTGACAAAACCAGGATATACCACCTCTTTTATGTGACTGGTTTACAGAGTTTGGTTAATCCCGTACAAAAAAAAAGAGGCCTCTTTGTTAAGAAAATAGATTATTACTACAGATAAATACTGTAACTCAGCCTCTTGAACAGGCAGCCTGATTTATGGCAGCTGGAGCACCTCTGGAGTTCATCTCATGTCAGCAACAGCTGCTGCAGAATCCACATTTTTATGAGACAGACAGACAGACAAACAGAGAGAAAGAGAGAAAGAGAGAGAGGGAGGGAAGGAGGGAAGGAGGGAAGGAAGGAAGGCGCAGAAGGCAGGAAGGTGCGGAAGGCAGGCGCGGAAGGCAGGAAGGCGCGGAAGGCAGGAAGGCGCGGAAGGAAGGAAGGCGCGGAAGGCAGGAAGGCGCGGAAGGCAGGAGGGCAGGAGGGCAGGAGGGCAGGAAGGCAGGAAGGCAGGCAGGCAGGCAGGCAGGCAGGCAGGCAGGCAGGCAGGCAGGAAGGAAGGC
>VZRN01005153.1:125051-166979 GCA_013397935.1 Dasyornis broadbenti
AAGGAAGGAAGGAAGGAAGGAAGGAAGGAAGGAAGGAAGGAAGGAAGGAAGGAAGAAAATCCCAACCGACAGGGTACTTATATTAACATGAACTGGTAGCTAAAATTTAAGCAGGCATAGTTGAGATTTAATTCATAATGTCAAAATCATCATAACGCAAATTACTACCTGTTTCAGCTCCTGCTCTCTTTAAATGTATTTTTAAGGCACAGAACAAACCCAGAGGTTTTACCACCTTTCAAACCTAGGCTTGATGTTAATAATATTAACTGGGCCATTTCCAGTTGACACTATTAACAAATCATCACTGTTTTGCATTTGGGTGGTTGGCAAATTAAGAAGAAGGCAGAAAATAAACATACCAAGGTGATAATTTTTTCCTTTTTTTTTTTTTTTTTATTCACAGGCTGCTCTAAAGCGTTTGTTGAGAGCCTTCCAACCCACAGAAACAGGGACTAACCAAAAAATTGTCACTGACAAATAATGCAAAGACTGAGGTGAGGTCAAAGAGACTCTTATGGATGTGAAGGCTCTGCACAACAAAATTTTTGTCTCTAGATGGGATTTAAACACAACACAGCTGAAAACAGGTATTTAATTAAAAAAATACCTCTGTAAAACCCCAGTTCTGTCACCAGGTACCTTGAGAGGTGTCTGAGTGCCTTGGCAGCATCACAGAGACATTTCATGGAGGGGGGTATCTTGGACAGACAACTCAGATCCAACTGCTGAAGTTTAGGAAAACTTAAAGCAACCAAAAATAGGCTTTAAAAAAGAATCTTAACTACAGATTCTCTATTGTAAATTACCCATACTGCACAAAATTGGAAAGTTACATGTGTCTGTGTGTTTAAGTGCCAACAGAAAAAAGTAGATTTATTAATGACAAATGTTCTAGAACTACTCCTGTGGGGTGAATGGCATCTAGTAACAGGGTAGAACATTAAAAACCTATTAAAACCCTCTTCTGCAACCACCCTCTTGGATACCTCAGCCTTCAAATACCATTTTCTTGTGCCAATTTGGATTTCAGGAAAATGAATAGAGGCAATGTCAGCTTTAGTGAGGGAATTTCTTTCTTTTGGTACCTAGTTATTTTCCACCATTCACTCAGGTCATGTTTTCTAAATAGTCAAACTAAAAAAGATTATTTTTCTTCTTAAATAATGAAAGCTTAGGTCCTTGTACAATTTAAGAAACATGATTTAGGGAACAGAAGCTTCCACATACTATAGTGCTGCAACAATAAATAACAATGCCCATCTTGTTCCAGGAAGAAGAAAATCTGCACATTATCAGGGTAAGAGAGCAAGGATGCTATAGCATCCTAGATCAAGTAGCTATATTTTTTTTCTATAAAGAGGAAATCCAACACATGTTCTCCATACAGCAATGGGGGGAAAGCAGCTGGAACAAGAAAAATAAAGTAATTGGCAATGGGAGTCACAAACCACCCTGCTGCTGTACACTGAACAGCAAAAACTGTAACACAGTTCTATGAAAATACAGGGGAAATAAAGAAAATATTAAAAATTAAATGCTAGGATGGAGTAAAAAGCTTTCTGCAGTGACATCTAAGAGTTGTCCAGGAAGGACCTTCAACACTTTTGTCCTTATGAACAGAAAACCTGAGATTTTCATCATAATAGAGAAAACTGGAAAAGGGCCTCTGCCTCAAATATATAGAAAAAATCCGCATGAAATAAATTAGTAATTTCAGTACTGAGAAATAACTCTGAAATTGAAGAGTAAACAGAAGTGACCCACTGCATTTGTACTGTTTTCTATGACCCTGCTATTGCAAACATGTGTGACTATAATCAGAGTATTGACACATAAAATGCTACTCGACCATGAAATTGTTTGTCAGACGAGGGCCAAAGTCCCTGATCCTGCTGTCGGACCTGTCCAGGCAGATCCCAACATCTGTGCAGAGCTGGGATAAAGCCAACAGGACCGTGTTCCATGGAGATTCGCTGCCTGCTTTTACAAACCTCACTGAAATCCTACTCATGTAAAATGGATTTATTAAGTGAAATGTCATACTTGATTGTATGCATATGCACAGTCTGCATTCTTCTGCCACTCTTTTAAAACAGAAAAGACATTAAAACTCACCTCAGGGGTTATATTATTCCCCTAATTATCTAGTACTTAAGAACTTTGTACATTTCAGAGTAAAATTTTAGGTTTGCAATATAGAAATCGGATCTGAAAGCAGAACTGGAAAATGTTTTCAGATTCTTTATGTCTCTGAACATAATATTTATTATACACCTTATAGAGAATTTTGTCTTCCTTTTCCTATGTCAGAGAAAACCAGACAGGTCATGCACCTCTTCTGGTGTGAATTACGCACAGAATTATTTTCTTGGGTAAATGAGCCTCTGATAGGTTGCACGTATCCTCCCTAAGTAGCATAAATCCAATCTGTAGATGTTGCTGTGACAGCACTTTGGAGATGTACATTTAAGTTAAGGAGGGGTCACAATAAAACAGCCTACAATGACAAAGTGCAATGCAGACTTCCACTTCAAGTCAAGCTTAATATTTTTTATTCTCCTTGATTATGCCACAACCTCCATTTTTGTCTCTGGGGGAGAAAATGGAGATGAAATGTTGTATTTTCTCTATCTGTATGCACTGAAGGTTTACTATATTCAGTGGTTATTGTGTTTGGAAGCAAAGATCTCAAAATAAGAAACCAGATTTCCAAGATTCACTCTAAATGTATCCCAATCTGCAGATCTGCATGTTTCTTCCCAAGCACCACATCCTGTGCAGGCCCGAGGACCCGTGCTAGCACCATTGCCTGCAACACCCAGGCATTAATTCCGCAGAAAAAGCAAGAAGACCATTATCTGTTCCCTGTGACTCGTTTTATGTAATGTGCATCTCATATTTAGTGCGGTGTTTGGATGTGACAGTTCTAGTCAGCCATGGATATCCACGTTCCCTCCAGAGGCCTCCCTGCCTTTCCTCCTCATTACTTCACTTTTCACCACCTCTCATAAGGCATTTGTTGTTCAGCTGTTCTTATTAAGAGCCGCACGTCTCCTGCAATTTGTGATCTTCAGGATTCATCTTTCATCATATTAGAGAGCAGATGGAAGTTGTAAGTCCTTGGATTTTCCAGAAATGTGCTAAGCAAGTCTGAAATGAGTCACTTAGACGTATTAACGGAGCAGTCGAGCTGATAACAAAATCTATGTTTGGCATATTGTGCAGAAATAAGACTCTCACTTTCACTTTTGCTTTTCATGAGACTAAAGAAGAATGCATTTAGGCAAAGTGCCTCCAGCCTAGGCAAACAGGAAAAGGAAAATGCTTCCCCCTCAGTGCAGCTGTGCAGACAAAGGCGCGGCCACGCACTGGGGGTGCAGCTCTGCCAAGCCCCAAAATGCCCTTGTCCTCAGCCCAAGGAGAGCTCCCCTGCCAAACTGGGCCTGCTCAGTGCAAACGTGAACCAGGTGTGCCACCAACACCAGGAGGGACCCTGGCACAGAAATGAATCACCAGGAGGAAGAATATGAGGGTGAGGAAGCGCATGCGGAAGAAGCAGGCCTTGGCAATGCATAGCTCAGCACTGGCTCCCTATTGATCAAATGTTTGTGCAGCACCCTATTGATGCAAGGTATTATGTACAATCAATGTTAAATATTAATGCTGGTACATCTCCAACTAAATTCAGAGTTAGTCCATTCAATATTCCCAGTGTTACAAGCTACGACTTGACCTCCTGTAGTAATTTTCTGGAATGCTGTAAGAACATATTGTGTGCACTATGCCATGAGTAAGACTGATCTGTACATCAACAGTGCCCTATAAAATGTTTTTAAATACAACTACTAATGCAAAAGTTCAGGAACATGGCATTTCTCAGTGCTACTTATACTCATGGTAGGCTGTATCTTCTCACCCTTAAAGGTGAAATAAATTCAAAATAAGTGAAGCTTCTACAGCTTTTGAGGCAATGTCTCAAACCCAGAAGGTTTACACTTCTGTGCATTGAATTATTAGTTTATTAAACACACCTCATGAGGTGTGTATATGCATCAGTGCTTCCATTTGTAAAAGAAAAAATATCCTCTCTCCACTGAAACTTTGATTTTAAATTCACTCCAAATGATAAAGTTTAAAATTTAAACTGTAATACCGCTTTTACTATCGTAGCATAAATAATCCATTAGAGCAAATGAAAAAATTAAAATTTGAATGAGGAGTGTTCATTCAATTGCAAGACATTTTACACAGGATACATTTAACAACATTACACTAAGAAATGATGGAAGTTAACAGTTGTTCATCAGGACAACCACACAGGAAAAGAAATTGCAGTACCCTGGGACTTTCATTGAACTGGTCAGAAATTTCCTGTAGAGCCTTCTTC
Source organism: Dasyornis broadbenti (assembly GCA_013397935.1). NCBI lineage: Eukaryota > Metazoa > Chordata > Aves > Passeriformes > Dasyornithidae > Dasyornis > Dasyornis broadbenti. Next base: position 129,442 of record VZRN01005153.1, read on the forward strand.
AGGCAATGACACATGTCACTATTTTAGAGTAGAAGTGCCTGGGCTTTATTTTAATTATAAAGAAAGCCATTGACTTCAGAACACAGAGAAATGAATCCATGGAGACACCTGTCATGAACTAAACAGTCTGTCTATCAACATTAAAAAGAAAAAACAAAACCAAAACCCTTACAAACAGATTTTACCTGTTTTTTAAAAGAAATAAACTACTCCAGAAAGCTGTGAAGCAGCCTGAACATTTCAGCTACTTCCCTTTTTTTTTCCAGCCTCTGCCTCATTCTGTGAACTCCACATTATCTCTTCAACCACTGGCTTCTGCCTTAACTTCCTGAGCCTTCACATCCCCCTCCTCAAAGCAAAAGAAAACCAGATTTTGGCATGGTTCTGCATACAGTCTGTATAAATCTTTTTAGTACTCTGCTCTAAATAAATACTAATTTTCACACAGAATGTTCCCCAAAGTCTCCCCTCATTAAAATGGCTGTTATCTCCCATTGTTTTCAATGAAAATGAAGCTAAAATGGTTGTTAGAAAAGAGGAAAAAGAAAGAACGTGTCCACTGCCTCCCTCTGGGAACCATGAAAGGGGAGCTAAATTACCTTTAGGGAAATGGTGGTTCCTTATACTGTCAGAGGCTTCCACTGAGCTCAAACTAATTAACCATTTTACTTCTAAATTCCAAGGAAATTAAATACTCACTCAAAGAAAAGCCATTGAAATTTTGGGGAGGAAACGCTGCTCATTCTCTCTGAAACAAGTGGCTGAGTTCTCACATTAAAAAAGAAGTAAAGCACAAAATTACCTGGGAGATTACCTCTATAAAGAGAAAAATTATGTTGGCTGTAAGAAACAACACATTTTGGTATCAGAGCTTATTACAATGCTAATTACAATTAACATTTGTGACACAGAGCAGTTAAAATCCAAGCATTATATTTTCCACTAATTTATGGAAAAGAATGATGAAGGAGGATGGTATGAGAAGAACAAGCACATCTTCCCTCTTCATGAAAATGTAAGAACGAGAATTCAACTGGGGGATTTCTTCACAGGAAACAGGAAATTAATCCTGATTTTCCTACAAGAGGAGTCTCTGCAGTCCAAGGGAAGTACCTATTTCTCAACTTCAAAAAACTTCTGATGAGCAAACAAAAAGAGTTTCATACTGTTGGAGATACAATGCAATATTCTGATACACATCTATAAACACCTGACAGCAGCCAATGCTGTTGGCAGACTTTGGGGGCTGGAGCATGGTTTTAACTAACCCTTTCCACACAATTGCATTCAAGAACAGCTACTGAGCAATAAAATTAAGGGGCTGAGAGACTGAAGAAGCTCAGCTCGCCTGTGCAGATTCTAGTTAGACCCTCAGGCAGTGACCCCCACTGTCCTCCCCAAACCTCCCCGTGAGCACCGGCCTCTCGTGCAGACAAAACAGTGCTTCTAACCAAGGACAAGAATCCTAAACATTTATCCAGTTTTTCACATTCACAGTGTTTGTGGCTGCACACATGAGAAAGCCAAGGACATACCATCTTGTGAGACACATTAAACAGCGTTCTGCACAAAATATGGTTTGTTAATTGTTTATTGTTGTGCAATGTTTAACTGTATTTACTTAAAGTGTTCAAATATGGAATTTCAAGGCAAATGCAATTACCTTGATTTTCTTCTGGCTTCCATATCTAAGAACATATTTTACCACAGATATACCTGAACAGTGTGAGACACGATCTCTACAGAATGAAAAGAGCAGTAAAGAAAGGCACTTCATTCAAAATTAAATAAGAATGCCATTTACACAAAAGGAAAGGATACAATTTTGACAGTGACTGTATGAGAGGAAATGCTTTTCATTTCCATATAACCTAAAAAAAGAATACTATGTCCACTTAATAATTTTCTTCTATTTTTAAGAAATATCTTGCTCTCTACCTGGACACAGGAATGATCTACAGAATATAAAAATAAATCGTCTAAATAATATATTCTGAAGATGAAATCACTGACTTGGTGATGATCAGTAAACATGTAATGTGCCTTCCAGAACTTTATGGAACTCAGGTAAGGAATTAACAGGTAGATCTGATCTGCAGCATTGCCTCTGGTTCAAAAGTCCTGGAGCAAAGTAAGACATCTTGTCATCTCTTGCTCTTCCATGGGAGGATGAGGATGATGGGGAGCTTTTTCTTCTTAATTTCTGTTTTAAGCAGGAGTCTAACATGTATTCTCCACAGAAATTGACAGCTGGAACCCAGACCTAGAATTCCATTTTCAGCAATAAACCTAGAAGCAAAAGCTGTCCTAGCTAGGCTGCCTGCAGAACATCACAGTAGCAAGAGAAGGGTCAGGCAAGAAAATCAAGAATGAAAATAAGTTCCTCAATTTCTGATACAAAAGGCAGAGAAGGAGGACAGCAGTTTAATTAAAACAGAGACAAAACAGTCCTTGTGGGATAACAGTCTCACAAGATTTTCATGACAATCTTTAGTCCAAAGCCGATATAAAAATCTTCATAACTCCTTAAATACTGAGTACTGATAATGATTAATTACGGGGGCTTGGGGCATTTAAGGCATGCAAGTGTCTCTTAGTTCTGCTGAAGGGAGATGGGTTCAGAGAAGAAAGTGGTTATTTCTCTCCCCATAAAACACAGCAGTAAATGCAGAGACCCAGCTTTTCTGAAGAGAGATGCACAGAGATTGATCAGCCATCTCCAATGTCCAAACATTCTGCTCCATAACTTCTAGGAAAATTTAATTTCTATAGTTATGATCTTTACAAGGAATAATGTAGACAAAAGTGATGACAGCACTGTCTTTGGTACACTCTACCACCCTCATATGACCTGAGCTGCATCACAGAGCTCAGCACTGAACTGTGCCAGCAGGGCAGAGGGTATGTGGTACCAGCTCATGAGGCTACTCAGTCTCTGGGGCAAGGAATGTCTCTGGTTTGTCATCATGTAAATTACCTGAAATTTTTTTGGGAGACACAAACACAAACCAGAGACCTTTGCCCATATCAGAAGTGATCTTTCAAAGAGCTGGGGAGAAGAACTAATCAAACTTTACTGGGAAAATAACCAATATTTTAATACAGCTATGTGTGAGAAATAGTAAATCCCTTCTTTGCACCGGCACCACATGGAAAAGCTTCCATTGACAGGAGGGTGAAAGAACAGGAGCACAGAAACTTCTGGACAGTAAAGATGTATTAACTGCCATGTACAGAAATCATCTTGTATGGAAGGACTTTTCAGGTAGCACCCCTTCAAACCCAGAGGTGGAGATGAATGACCAGGACTGAGGAACAGCAGAATGGTCATTTGTGGCCATCAGAAGTAGAGGTGCTGCTAAAAATCCAGGTTTTATTTCCCCTTTTTGACCCAGTTTTCAGTTTGGAAAGAAATGGAAAAGAATGCAAGTTAGAACTTGCTTCTCTCAGCAGAAGATCTCCAAATGTGGAAAACTGAGCTCTTAACTAGAGAGGTGAAGAGATCTCCTCAGGACACCATGAAGAAACACAAATCATTCTACACTGAAGACTGAATTTTGCCTCAGACCATCCATGTACATGATTTCTCACAAGACTTCAAAGCATGCAGTTTTCCTCCAGGAAAAGTAAAGTAACAGGTACCCAGAAAAGAATCACGGGGATTTTTCTGCTTCAAATGAAGCTACTCCTACTGAAATGCCTGCAGTATTAACAGCCTGGGAGAGCAAGCAATAGTTTTCTTTCCTGAGTCACCTGAAACAATTTTCAATTCTACATCATATATCTCAAAACTTCCAGGCCAGGACCTACCTCCCTGATCCAGCAAATGATGTTCATGACATGCATCTTTGCAAACCTAAAAAAATTACATAGATGTACCTAATGAGTTCAGAACCTTGTTCACTCAGAAGAAAACATATCCAGTGGCAAATCTTGACAGAAAATAAACATACAATTCATTTTAGATATGGAGAAGCTGCAAATACTTGAACTCAGGATGAGCATGGAAAATCTTCCTTATTAAGCCACAATAGGTCTTTGTTTTTCTACTTAGTGAATTTTTAGTAAGATGAGCATTGTGGTGACAAGCAAAAATGCACTGTCTGAGGGCGGGGAGAAATCAAACAGTATTACTCCTACAATTACAGTTAAGATAATGTAAAACTTTTGAGTAAACTGAAAGAAACGCAGTCTTTCTGTGTATTCATTTTATGAGTCAACCTGTGTGTTCCTGCCTGACTTGCAGCTCTGTCGAGTGAGGCAGCAATATTTCCAAATCATTAAATCATCTGCAAGTGCTTTCCTCCTCTATCAAGCATTCCTAAGCTTTTCTCTCCCCACAAAAGCAAAGACAAGATTATTTCCTCTCCAAACACAGCCTACTCAGTCACAGCTGCCATGTCTGCAGCAGCCAGACCATGCGCCCCTTCAGCAGGAATGGTTTTCCTTAGGTCAAGTGGAACACATGCCTAATAAAAAATTCTGAATTGCTCGTATGAATTAATAAACAAGCCTTCTGTGCTGTTTTGTACTTGCAGTAACAGTTTTCAGATACGACATCACAGCTACAAATGCTCAATTACTTGACCTGCAACGTGGCAGCAGTTTGGATTTACCAGCTCCCTCAGCCTCGGGAGGAGCCAGAATCCAGCAGCAGAGGGTCCCCACTGATAGTGGGGATTTGCCCCCTCCACAGGCAAGACACTACAAGGATCAGGAGTTCACTTAATAAATATTCATCTTCCAAGCTGTGCTTGGCTGTATCCTACAACCATTTTCTTGTTCTTTGGCTTGAGCTTACAATGCTCCCATAAAGTACCAGACCCAAAATCCATGATGAAGACTGTCCTAAGCAAAACTCACATGGTAACAAGGAACACTATGAGTCTTGGGAGGTTTAAATGAGTTTATCCCAGCTGTGACAAAAACAGTGCAAAGTCTTCCCTGCCAACTTAAAACATTCAGAGAACGGGTTGTACAAACACCAGGTGAATTAATTTCTAAAATAGGCATTCATCCTGTCTTGATGTGCAAATAGAATCATACCATGATTTTATCTTTCCTTCATCAAACACAACTTTATACAATAACCTAAAAATTCAGACAATCACAGAATTGTAGGACACACAAAACTCACATTTTCTCACTATTCTTGAATTATGACAATACACATCATAAATAAAGACAGACCTGACCAATAAGGCCATGTAATATCCCAAGACCTGTAGAAGTTAGAAATGCTAATGATGTTTCTAACTACTGTGATTCACCTACTCAGATTCTTAGTATACCTCTAAATTTAGCCCCAACAGTAAACTTACCGATCAGTTAAACTCTCCAGAGCTTAAAGGTTCATGGACTCCTTTTAGACTCTAAGTACTTTTTCACTGAAAATTTCCTCTTTGTTGATCGTTTTGTTTCACAACAATATTTACATTTTTCAGATTTTTTGCTTTTGTTACACACACTTTACTGAGAACACAATGTCCCCCACTGAAGTCAACTGTTGTGCTTTGGATCTCCCCAGATTTAAATCTCTCTTGTCATTCCTTATGGTCTTGAACTATTCCTGCAAAACTATTGCTCCTTTGGTGGGGAATTAAACCTTCCTCTAGTAACAAGGATTCAAAATACTAAGTAGTTAATACTAATAGCTAAGTGTTCTATTTTTCCAACAACTCTATATTTAAAACAGATTAGGCCAAAATGACCACAGCTATTGTACTTGCAAGAAATAGTTCATTTTTAATTTGAGGAATGTGCCTTACTAGCTGGCTGACCTTAAAAACTCTGTGGGTACAAAATGTCCTTAAACTTTGTTCCTCTGTGATAATTATTTCTTTCATTAATTCTGTTTAGTGGTGAGCATAGCCTGGACATGACTGTGCAACATTGTCCAAGCTCCTAAACCAGTCACCCTCACAATTTAACCACCACTGCAGGGTGTTGAAGAGAAAATGGTGAAAGGTGCTGAACAGTTCTAACTATGCTGATGGGGCATTCACAGTGTACACTGTTGTTTACTGCAAATAAGGCAAGATCACCATTAGCTCACACATTGGAGGACGCCATCACCAGCAAAAATGGAAAATGGTCACTTTTCTGTTGTTCCCAATGTGTGTTTGTGAGACACTGGGCTAGGGCAGTCTAATTTCAGTTTTACCCGTAGAAATATTTTTTTGGCAGTAACTAGACAATATTTGTGAGACAGAACTGGAAAACACTAAAGGAAAGAGGTTTCACAGTTGTATTGTGAGAATTACTTTCACTCAAGACCCTCCCTGTTGTGTTTTGAAATAAATCTCAAAGGCAGCAAAACTGTAATGGAACTTCGGCCCTTTATTCCTCCTGTTCTCTTGGACAAGCTGATTTTTGCATTTAACTTAATTCTGTGATGCTTGATTGTTTATTAGGATGAAAAATACTTACTTCAGGATACAAAAATATATGAAGAACCTCCCTAGTTTCAGCCAGGGACATCTAAAGAAGCCAGGGATCAATTCCCTCTATAAAACAGCCTTTTCTTTAGCACTGACAGAATACAGGTGTTTGGAGAGGTCACATCCATGCTTCCACCTATCCTGATGTGTCCATGGCATGATGAAGAAGGACACTCTTTATTCTGCATTAACCCATGGGACCTTGATCTCTGACACAGCTCCCAGGAGTCACCAATATTGTGCTGGCAATTAAAGAATTAGGAACTCCTGATTCTAAGGTATGCCCAGAAAAATGAGAGTTACATGTGACCAACACCTGTGTTTTTGAGCCACTGCTGTGCAGAAACACTTCTTTATCACATTTACACATGCAGTTAATGAAGCTGTGGTAAAGACACAAAAAACTTACGTAGTCATGAAAGGCTTTTGCTTCACTTGAGTGTTCACATGTTTCTCGTCTTTCTGGAGCTGCACAGTAGAGATCCCAAAATACACTGCAAGAGAAGAGGTTACAGGGATGGTGAGAGTGTCACTGTGATGCTCATGTGGATTTTATGGTGTACTCACACCCCACATGGATGTTCCTATACAGAAACATCACTTTCTCTCCAAAGGATGGAAACACTCACCTCTAAGGAAGAATTTAGCTTTATAAATCATCTATGAGGAACCAAGTTGTGCCATCTGATCTCTGAGGCTAGCAGTGCCCTAGTCCTAGTACCACTGCACTACAGACCAAGACTCTGGTCTAATACATAAGAATGTAATGCGCATTACTGTGCTTTTAACCTTATCCCTCTGTCAACTGCTGCAAATGACTTCCACAAAGCATGGGATGAATTTGTAACAATACGGAAAGGAAAGAAACAGGAGAGAAAACTGGAAATCCTTCCATGGTCAAGGTACCTGGAATCACAGTATGGTTTGGACTGGAAGGACTTTAAAGCACATCCAGTCCCTACCACCTTCCACTATCCAAGTTACTCCAAGCCCTCTCCAGTCTGGCCTTGGACACTTTCAGGAATGGGGCAGCCAGAGCTTCTGTGGACAAATGTCCAGTCCTGTGCTTAAATCAAAGTTCCCTGAGGATCTGGTGCCTGGGCAAGCCCAGAAACTAGATGGGCTTGTTCTTAGGTCATAAAGAGTGAAAGGAAGGGTATTATGGTACATAACCCCGTGGGTCTTCCGCCCACAAAACTCCTTCAACTAGAGTTATACACCAATTAGTTCTATCACAAAGTTTCTGGAATTAAATTGTGTGTATGCTAGAATGATTTAATAATAAATTTGATAATAAAATTTGACAGAGTTTCATAGTGGTTTTTTACTGGTTTAGACTTAATCCTCTATAACTTAATCTAGCACCATAATAGGGATTTATGGACAATTTGAACACTCTGCTGCAGACAATCCAAATTAAGGATAACGCAGACTTTAGCGATAAAAGGGACACATTCTTGCCAGGCTTCCATCACACAGCTAAAAGCTGTGAAAAAATGGTCAAAGAAGGATCCACCACTTCCCATGCAGCTGTGCAAATCCCTTTGGTTCAAATGGGACAGTTTCAAAACTTGTGAATTCCTGTACTCCCAACAGCTGGGCATATCATCTGCAATTCTGCATTCCTTCAAACACAGGCTTGTTGGATATGTTAAAGTAATGAATAAATACCATGGCTCCACAGCAGTGCCTATGAGCGCTCTTCTCCCCTGGCGAATTCCACACACACAGCCATGGACTGCAGACTGAGCAAACTCACATCTACAGAGTCTCTGTATTTACTTGGGTTTTCTTTGCAAATGCAAGTATTTCTGATATGTAGAATGATCCCTTAACTGCAAAATGTGCTGGAAGGTGGTGAAGAATTAAAGTCAGGCCACCTTCTTTCTTATCAATATACAATGCACTATTTCTAATTTTTTTTTTTTATCCAATATACATATAATTTCCTATATCTAATTTTCTGTCATTTATATATTTACAATAGAATGCTTCTTAATCCTCATCCTCTCATTCTTTTGACCTGAATTTCTTGCCTCCAGCAGCTGAGACTGGCCATTGACATATTCTAAAAAAATCAGAGGAAAAGAAAACTGGTACTTACCACCACCAGGAATGCAAGAATCCTGGGGGCTCCCCCAGTGTGATGTTTTTTTCCCATCTTATCTAAAACAAAAAAATAAAACCAGAGGTGTACATTCTTGTGATCATTGTGACTAAAAGGCACTACATAATTCAGACAGAAAAAGGATGAGGAAGAGATTTTACAGTTATGAAATGCTTTATGGTCATCAATTTGGATGCCCTATTTACTCACTTTTTTACACTTATTGATATAGCTGAAACTTAAAATTAGCTCTTCTTATGCTAGGGAAACATATTTTAGAATTTTATTCCTTGGGTTTTTTTAATTCTGAGTATATTGTCCATTATTTTAAGGTCAAAAATGCACGATTAAAAAACTGATTATAAAGTACCCTTAAAATCTGCAATCTTTTCCCATTTGCACAGGACTGATGCTGTGGATTCAGCAGGTGGCACTCTTCCCCCCACAGCCAGGCAAGCAGTGTTTTATAATCCTCAAGGAGTGCTCCAAGAGTGAGGCAATACCACTGCCACAGCCTAGTGACAATGTGCAGCTGCTCTGGCTTGGCTTCCTGTGCTGGTGAGCTCTCCTGAGCACTTGTACACCAAAACTTGGTGTGTTTGACACTGTTTTCAAAGGAAATGCAGTTTAAGAACTCTCAGCTCCTGACTTCACACAACCCAAAGCAGACAACCCAAAAATCTCAGTGACAGCGTCTGTCTCTCTGCAAAACTCACAAATGTTGTACCTTAACTATAATCGCACCACCACCTTTTTAATGCCAGCCAGTGACTTGTCCTTAACTCCAAAATTAAATAGTTTGGGCTATAATAAAGCCCACACAACACTGTCCAGAATGTTAGAACTGGGAGGAATCTCAAGCATTGTGTGCACTTCAAACTCCTCCAGTTACAACGATATACAGCATCATTTCCTGTCCAACTCGATTAAAAAAGGAATTGTTAAAAGCACGAACCATATTCTTCTCCAGAGACAGAAGTAATGGCAGACAAGAAGAGGGTTATTTTAAATATATGCTTAAACAACCTTAATATGAAAGGAATTTAAAGAGATAGATCCATATACATATATGTGAAAGTACATAAAAGCTTAATATTAAAAGTAGATAGAGTGTTGATACTGCCAGGGGCTCTCCTAAAGCTGGCATTTTCCAAAGAGACTTAAGATTCTCAACTCCAACTTGATTTCCACCTTCAATTCTTAAGAAATTTAAACACCTACAAGTTTTGTCAATAGCTTGCAGAAGAATATGTAGAACATATATTTAAAAAATGTATGCACTTATAGAAAATCCATATAGTAAATCTCACATGACGAAACCTAAGGCAATTTTGATACATTATATGAACACAATTATTCCAAAATAATTTTGCCATTTAAAATTGGTTTTAAAATATAACCTTGATCTGCTATCAATTTAGTTGGTAAAGCTGGCAGAATGAACCAACATTACACACACAGTAATTAATATATAAAAACCATATTTTACAAAGTTCCTGCTTAAATGCTGGCAGAAAAAAGTAATGAAATTTTGAAAGGCAAAGTTACTACAAAGGTATTACACTCTCTTCAAACACACTTCTCTGAGGCACAGCTGCTCGTCATGTGCCCTGGGAATGGCTTGGAAAGACTTGCATTAGGAACACACAGTACCTCTGAGAAATTTCAAAATAATGTCATGAAGAGATGCATTGTACAGCCAGAACAAAAAAGGGGTTCCTGAAGCAGAGAAATCATTCACTTAAGAGTAAAAATTATGTCTGTGTAGAACACCCACATTATGTCTAAGCAATGTTTGTTATCTCCAAAGCAGGGCCTGGTGAGGAAATAACCCAATTTAAGTCTTTTGTGGGTCCTGGAACATATTTCATCTTGAGAAATTGACTTGGAGAAGGAGACTGAAGGGAATGTGGAAGTTTGGGGCTCTTTTCAAGGATTTTTTTTGTTCGTTTGTTTTTTCAAAATACCAATGCTTGTGTCTCATACAGCAGATGCGGTACGTCTGATCAATGAGACTTACTAAGAATTACTTAGTACAGAAAAAACCCAAACTCCTTGTCAACTCTACTGGTTAAGTTCATAGCCAGGGAACAATTAACTGGGAAATGCCCACCTCCCTGGTCTAGCCAGGCTAATGGAATTATCCCTCCAAGACTGGAATCTGTCTTTAAGCATAGAAAATACACAGGAGAAGGATCAGCTCTTCAAGGGAAATGTATGAGTCAAACTAGACACAAAGCACGAAAAAACCACAGGGATGCTCAGGACAAGCATCTCTAAGTTACAGAGTGTGGATTCAGAGATATCCAGCTTACATTCTCCTTTACTTTGGTTCCATTACTCTGAGCCACAGTGCCTGGTAGATCTGTGAGAGAGGGCTCTTTGTCTTTAGACACCACTAGCTGCTCTCCAGCTCAGACAATCTGTGTGTGCTCACTTCTTTTAGGCCCAAACATTCAGTTTTAGAGTTATGCTGAACCATTTAACTTTTAAATGAAACCCATCCAAACTGAGAGAGCATCGAGCCTAACAGCCATAGAACCATTCACAAGAGTTGTCAGCACCACATTTACTCATCTGCACTGCTAATTAGTGAGGGAAATAAGCTCACAGTTCATATCTCATACCCACTCTATGCACAACTAACTGTCTCTGACCCATGCTTACCATCTCTTGATGAGTATCAGTCTTAATTTGGAAGATTTGATATATCCTGACATTTCATTGTTCAGACCCAAGACCTTCTCTGTAACTCAAGACTGAATTAGTTTTAAAAAGTGAGTTTCAAGACACTGTATTTAATGTTTTCTGGAAATCCAGATGTCATACCAGACACACTTCTGCCAACTGCTCATTTTGCAAATACATCATAAAAACAAAGTGAGCAAAATTTACCTTGTGCAATGCATTATTTACAAATGACAGCTGTTTTGGGAAACTCAAGATGATACTCTACATTATTTTATCTCTTATTTTTCCATTGCTTTACCACAGAAATAAAACAATTGTCAAAACATATTTTACATAACCGATACTACATAATATGTTTACTACAGTAAACATAAACTGATACTACTACATTTCTACCCTTTTTCCTTATCTCTGCTTTGTCAGTTTTGTGTAAACATCACAAACAATGCTCTGGGTTTTCATTTTCTCATCTTCCATCTCCAAAGTGTCATCACCAGCATAATAATTTTATTAGTTCTTGGAGGAGGATCAGATGAAGCACCAATTTTCCTAGTGCAACACCTTGCCTATTTTTTCCTAACTTCAGCTCAATATTCCAACTATTATTATTGTATCTGATATGTTCTTGTCAAAGATTAAAAACAATAATAAACCTAGAAGACATCAGTATGTTCAGCATACATTTGTATCCTAGGACAAAAGTAAAATGCTAAGGAGACCTAATTTACTTCAACATTCAGAAGATGCATACGAAGTCTTTGAAAGACTATTAAAAAACCCAAATTATTGGGTAAAGGTAAAAATCCCTTTAGTAGTTGAATGTGTTTAAAAAAGCAGGACCTAAGTGGTCACAGCCATCATTGATTCAACAGATGAAAAGAAGTGAAGTGGTTAAAAGAGCAGAGAGATCAGCAGTGCTTCAGAGAAGGAGAACTGATAGTGTTCGACAGGGGGATGTAAAATACATTTAGAAGGGCCCATCACTCACAATTGGAGATACCAATAGCAAGTTAAAAGGTCACCAAAAACGAGTGCCATTGAAGTACTCTCCAACATGCCCACTTATTAGAGAAAATAGATTAATCTTCCCCAGTGTAAAATGGGGATAACAAACCACAGCAAAAATGGTTACACAAAGTTATGTAAAATGACATGGCAAACTAGATTCTAGAGGATGAGGAACTGCTGATTGAGGCAAACTAATACCCAAAGTTCTCATTGCTATTGTTCTAGACCTAATCATATTTATTTCACTTGGAAGATGTGTAAGGAAACTCACCTCTGACAGAAACGTCTGGGCTGATTTCTGTGCTCCTACATGGAGCAGATATTCATATACGTACAGTGCTAATCTGAAAAATAAGCAGAAAAGACAATATTTAGTATTGTGCATTTGTTTGCTCCTCTTCTTTAGAAACAAAGGATTATCACAAGTCTGAGGTGCACCCCACGGCCTTCAACCAGCCACAATGTACTGAATGTGCCAGATCAATTACCTCAATTGGAATTTTTCAACCACACATGTAGGTCAATCTGACCAGAGGTGTTTAAATAGCCATTAATTAAAACATTATTAAGCTCCTAAATTACTTAATGTTAGCATTTTTAATATTTGGGCAAGTGCCCAATGAGCTAACAAGTGACCCACTGCTGCTCTGAGTGAGCGTGCTTACTGTAAATACAATATATTCATACAGCATCACTTTGTTTTTCCAGGTCAGTTTTTACAACATGTGGAATGTGTCAAGCTGTTAGCACACTTGAAAAATAGCCCTGTGGTTTTCCAAAGAACATTGAAACTTCATGCTGCATCAGAGGAAGTGATGGTAGCCTCAATGCATGGCATGGCCAAACAACCACAGCTCTGCAGTGAGGGGAAAATGGATAATGAGATTCATCCAGACCTGGGCTCTGATGGCAGCAGAGCCACAAATGACTGCCACAGCTTCAGCTGATTCTCCAGAGCCTCCAGTCTTTCGAGAAGGAGAAGGAGAAGGACATGGAGAAGGACAAGGAGAAGGACAAGGAGAAGGAGGAGAAAGAGAAGGAGCCTCTTATATTTGCTACCTGCACTATTTCTAAGAAATAAAATGTATTTGAATGCACCTAGTAATACACAGCTATTCTTATTTGAAACATTCTTACTATTCATTTTCAAAAACCTGCAGATAACTACACCAAATACAGAGGGAGAGTATCTGTCTTCCTGTTACCGTTTGAAACACATGTTCTATGTGATCACTGTAACTGTGGCACTGATGGATGTGGCACTGCAGTAATTACTGCAGTGACCTATTAAGCATGAAATTTTAACATCTCAGAGAGGCGTTCCCCGAAAACGGTTTTCATCAGTTGTTTGTACTTTGTACGTACAATACACACACATACTACTTTACTCTCTGTCCAACTTCAAAAGCAAAGATGTACTTTTCCCCTCAGATTAAATACGTATAATTCAAACATGTGACTCGTTTTAGTTTGAACTCTCTAAGTACTGTAGGGAGAGAGGATCTCTTAAGAGTTGACTTAGTTCTTCCCAGTTCAACTACCATCCAAATATTAAGCAATAAATGATGTAGCCAAAATCTAAGACAGATGTAAAAGGCAGAGAAGAAACGCTTTTCAGCTATAGCCAATACATCCTGAACACCCAGTAATGCTTTAAAGCACCTCATTTGTCTTATGAGATTCCCTTTGTTGTTCTTATCAAACATGACACCTGTAGTCCAGATAAAAGGATTTGTGTGATCGCATCCTTCCTGTCCCGCGAAGGAAAGCAAAGCAGCACAAACCACAGGTTTATTGCATGGGGTTTACACCACCCCCACGGACTGCCATCGACTGAAAGCTTTGGCAAACAGGACACTGCAATGCCCACACTGACAGCACAAGACTTTAATTCTCAGAGAGATTTGTGACTCCTCTCAGGACTCCTGGGGTAGCTGCAGAGTTCTCCAGCACAGCCCAACATCCCTGCCTGTCCCCACTGTCTCTGCCCCAAAAATACACGGTATTTCAACACTGCAACAAAAAGACAGCCCCAAAGCTTTTGGCTTAAACACACAGAATGTGCTAATTAAGCATGACGATAACTGTTAACATCTCCAGCTCTGTGACAAGTGCTGTTACCTCTTGGGCTAAACGAACCAGCAGTGCAATGAAATGGTGTTTAATGAGTGTGTGGAGGGTAAACGTGGCAGATTTCAGTAAAAGAATATATAGCCAGGCTTTAGGCTTGCCAGGCTGTGGCAAATCCCAGGCTGGCAAGGGGACTGGCTGTCCCTGTGCCAGGACAGCTGGGACCACCTCCCACGGACAGATGTGGGACAGCAGCACAACACAGAATAACTCGAGCAGGTCTTACTAGATCTGTATCGCTGGCCCAGCCCTCGTTATTATACTGTCAGGAAGTCTTTACAGAAGGTAACAAGGTTATAGGTTAATTCCGAAATAAATGCATTTGCCGCAGAGATCAAAAGAGAGATACTAATGTTTCACTGCGTCGCAGGCAAAGGATCAATGGAAAACTGATGGCAGAGACGCCCAAAAAGGTGCAACACTGTGTAACAAGGAGGAATACCAAACATACAAACTGTTAACTACAGGCTACGAACAGAGTGAGACGAAAATCAGGCTACAGTTCAAGTGCATAAAATGAACAAATTAGTAAACTATTTAACATCCTGGCAGAAGACTAAGAAAGTAATAGTGAGGTGGTCTTCGACACCAAAAGACTTGGGTTTTAAGTGACATTTGAAAAAGACAGTTTTTACTCATTAAACTGGTGTGAGAAACCGTGTAGAAGCAGCAAGCAGACATATGTTGAATTTTCACATTTGCATACTTGTTGACATCCCATGAGTAATGTGAGGAAAAAATATTTCCAATCAATTTATGACAATGCTGCAGTAATTTCTGTTAAAGACATGACACAGGCCAGAGTTCCCCCCTCCCTGTCAAGACAATTAGAGCACACATTCATCTGTACCCTGATGATACATTCACTCCATTAACAAACAAAAAAGGTCACTGTCTGACTCATGTTGCTAACCTGGTGCACTTTGCCTGAAGTTTCTGCTCTAATTGGACAAGGCATTCTTACATCCCACAAGCAGCTACTGAATTCCAAAGAAAAGAACCATTTAAGTGGTTCAAGTCTACCATTTATCAGAATATTACCAGGAAATAAACAGTAATCCCTCTAACTGTGCCGTGGAAATTACATTCTTACATTTTAAAGATGGGGAGATGCAATTAGCTTAATGAGAACTTACAACTCAAGCCTTGCAGCAGTATTTCCATTGACAAAAACATGGTGAACTCACCCAATTCCAAACCAAAATACTAAGACTGCACATGACAGAAGTGTTCCCACCACTTCCTCCGTCACCAGGAGCCATTATGCTGCTAACATCTGATGCTGGATGTAAAAAAAATGAAGTATCTATAATGGGAATGTTCCAGATCTGAGCATCACCAAGATACATTTATAGCATTTTTAGACTGTTAAGACGTAATTTTTTGAAAACTCTTCCTGTATGGAGAGTTCAGCATATGGCACACCATCCATTTAACTTTTGGTGGGTTCAAAACAGTAATTAAAGAACTAGAAAAATCAATATCCATACGTAATTGTAAGTTTGAGTGAAGCAGCTGAGCAAGAATGAAAAGCCACTCCATAGAAAAGATCTTAAATGTTATTCTCCACATTTCAGAATACCTCATGTATTCCAAAATTACTACCCTGAGCTATACAGAGAAGTAGCTTTTTTGTTGTTTTCAAAAATCTATATAGACTTCAGTTCAAATCCATATTTAATTTCAAATTCTAGGAACCTCAGTCATTTCACATCCAAATTACAAACCTTGTTCTCTAAAACAAGAGAAAGTAGCACCAAATCTGCATTTTGGGGGGGGTGGGGTGGGGTGGTTCTGAACACATTTTCTTAAATCCATCAATCCAATACTTTAAAGTCTGCTCCAAAGCTCCTGGTGGTGAGCTGGTACTACTAAGTTTCAACAAACAATGGCAAAAAATCCTTCTAAGAAAGTTTCTGTAACAAATTAATGTATGCCAAACCACACTTTCTGGCCTACATGGTCATACCAAGAGTAATTTTCCCCCTTCTCTCTCTCCCCCTGTTTCAGCATATTTATATGCTAATATAATTTGTCCCTTTATATTTATTTTTATTTAATTTTGATACATAATCTTTTCCTATACATCTCACCTGAGATTTAGGTGATTCAATCTGCTGTCAACCACCCACCCCAGAGAGGATTGGACAAGCAACCAGATGAAGCCATGGTTTCAGATCAAATTCAGGCACTACTCCAGAAGTTGATGAAGCTTTTTCCCTGTGCTTAGGCACGTCCACGAGGGACTTCCCTGCACACCCCCTGCACAGCACCAATCCCAGGATCACCTCCACATCCCACACACCACTGACATTTTGGGCTGTGTTTAGTTAGAACCAGCAGGCTGCCCTTGCCAAGAGGCTCTGCTCAGGCCTCTCTACTGCTTCTTCACCCAGCTCAAGACGTGATCTGTGTCACTGTGAGGGCTTTGTGTCCCATCAGCACTCCGAGTGGTGCTCGTAGGAACACCCAGGTATCAAATGGAACCCAGGCACTGGTCAAGGAAACAGTCCTGGGGGAGATCCTCAACGTTTGCCTGGCACTGAAGTGCCCTGAGAGCTCGTGCACTGCCCTGCAAATACAGCCAGCATAGAAATGAGTGTGTTCAGCATAATCCATACCCACCTATTTCTCCCTGTCTGCACACAGCAGAAAACACTTTCCTTGCATTCATCCAAACACACGGGGCTTGCAGTCAGTGCTGTAAGGAATGGGCCTTGCATGAGGCTAGTGGTACTTCCCAAAAAAGCTGATCCTTCTCCTTGCTCACCCCAGTCTCACAGACTTCACCCAGCACAGCTCTGTGCAGATCCACTCCTGGTCTCTTTTCTGCTTGACCCCTTGCAAGATGTCCTGAAAATTTGCCTCCTGAAGTGTGGCCATCCTCCCCTTGGTGAAAGCTCTGACAGCATCATAAACAACAGCAGGGGTTTTCAGTCCACCCACATACTTGCAAGCTCACAAATCTTTTTATTGTGTCCTAATTTCACACACTTTTGCCACTTAAACTCCTGCAGACTTCAAGCATTGGCACAGCCATTTCCAACCACGTGTTAAGTTGAGCACCAGTGTGTAACTAAACACTGAAGAGGTATCCGGTATGCACTGATCTTTCCCAAAAGATCACAGATCTGTGCTGTGGCAGTGTCTGCAGTCCCTCCCACAAGCAGTTAATTGCATGGTTTTACATAGTTTCATCTGCTAAGGCTGTCTTTGTTTGCACTGTCACATTGCAGCATTACCCACTTTGCTTTTATCTGACTCTGGATGAATTTCATATTCATTTTTTGCCTCAGGTCTCAGCTCATAGAAAACACTCTTCTGTAAGCTCCATCTTGAATGGGGCAATTCACCAAAAGCCAGTTATTCTTGATGACCTCCCAATTTCAAATAAAAAAACCTATCATTTTTGCACCTATTTTTGGCACATATATTCCTCAAGAAGTTTTCCAGTAGAGTTTCACAGCCTTCCTAGTCCATGGTTAGGGAAAAACTAACACATTATATGAATATACATCGATTTTTTAAGGTAGTCTGCAAGTAGTTTCTTGGGCTTAACCCATATAAACTACACAACTTACATAATTATAAAATATTCCAAATGGCAGCTAAAAAATAGTTACCTGACAAAATATATTTGAAAGTGTAAGCTGAATTTATAAAAGCTATATTTATAAAAATCTTTGAGGTTCCGCCTCTTCCTGATAATAAAGGTGGTAACCTTGGTCTTTCCTGCTGCTTTCAATGGGATAGTAATGGATTTTTACATGGTATTTTGTCCCTGGTATATAATTTGCTGTATTTAATGAGTTAAATGCAATACATCCTCTGCAGCACAGAGCTGTCATAGAGAGAATCACAATCAGAGAGCAAAGCAGACGCACAGTCCTGACCAAAATGCAAACTTTAAATCTTTAAAGGCACAGAATTACTGATGGATATATGACATCTTAAAACATTACAGCTGTTCCTGATGCAGGTGCCTGCTTTGAGAAGAAGAAAACTGTCTACAGAATCCCTAGCGAGGGCTGAAGAGAAGGAGGCAGTAGGAATGCACCGAGCAGCTCCCCAGGGACAAGCTGGATCAGCACAGACATGCAGTGCCCACCAGCCTCACCAAGCAAGCAGTACTTAATTAGATTTTCATTCACAGAAAGAAATCACTGTTTCTGAGTATCCTGCTCCTAGAAGGACCCATGTTTTTGCTAGTAGCTTTCCCAGCTCTTCTCAGGGAGTGTACATTTAATATCCCATTCAAAAAATTCCAAGATATTTGGGGTTGGACTGCTGGTCTCCCTTGTAAGTCATCATTAATGCTGGGCAAACGAGTTTATTCCTCCTTTACAGCACATCCTGGTTAAACTCACCTGCAGATGTTAAATATAGACTGTGTCATTCCCCCTGCTCACTACGTGCTCAGTTATGTGTTCAGACTCTGCAAAATGCCAACTCCACACTTAGGGCTCGGGAAGACACCCTGAAAAGACTGTAATGAGCCACCTCATGAATTTTATGGGAATCATATGGGATGGTGACACAGAAGATGAAATTCCCTAAGTATCTACCTAAAAAATAATGGTGGAAAGTAATTTGTTTGACTTATTATGTAGCAGTAAAATTTTCTTCTGGAGAAAGTTCTGAACGGATCGGAGTGAAGCTATCAGACTTTGTAAGTCAAAGAAATTCAGGGAAATACTGGAGAGAGTTTCTTCAGAAAACCAGACAACCTGGAGAAAACAAGTGCAAGACAAACATCAGGTGCTTCAGGCTATATTTTAAAAAATTATGGCAAATATCAATGGAAGACAGACAGGAGGTCACTCTGGCTGCATCCAGCAATTCCTCAGTGATCCAAGAAAAGACTGCAACAGTGAAGAAAGTCATGTAACAGTATTAACACCAATTAAATATTTGGGTCCAGTAGATTACAACTAAGCATCTGCCTGAACCATTAGGTTTCCCTCCCAAAATGGGGTGCTGTGATGTTGTTCCTGGGAGCAAACAACCACCTGTGTCTTTGAGACTGCCACTTGTGCTGGGTGACAAGCTCTGCACTGGGGACTGAGGTGGAGGAACTCAAGGCATTTTCCTACAGAACAAAAACAATCAAACAGCAGCCCCCCCAGACAAAAGGCCTGAATCACAGCTTCCCCCTCAAACCACTGCAGTTTACACCCACAGGACAACTGCACACAGCCTGCTCTGACCAGACCCACACCTGCCTACTGAGCTTCCACACATCTGGCTGAGTTCTCACCCACAGAGCTCCCACACATCTGGCCACCCTGCTCCAAGGATTTACACACTTGCCTACTCGTCATGCCCACTCCTGGCTGACAGAGAGAGCTGGAGGAGTCTCTTGCTGCTCCCGCAGGCTGGACCATGGCCCAGAAGGATCAGCCAAGACCCCCAATTACTCAACATTTCCATTCAGCAACAGCTCCAGATAAGCTGGAGCACCCAGCCTGAGCTACAGCTCATACATGACAAGTTTGCTGAGCCTCCAGTCCTCTCAGACTGCCCAGGGGACAGTTTACTAACCATATATGTGTATTTTACAACTTTACAGATAATTTGCTTAGCCTCTGTTACCAGAGTTACCAGAGATGCCTTGCTGTTGAAATGCAAATAAAAACCCATAGTGGTTTCCATATCCTCCCACAATTTTTTAATAGTAAGAATACTTTCCAAACAAAGAGTTCCAGCAACAGGAGAAAGACATTTGAAAATCAGGCTAACAAAGAGTTGATCCACATATTAAA
This sequence comes from Dasyornis broadbenti, assembly GCA_013397935.1. NCBI lineage: Eukaryota > Metazoa > Chordata > Aves > Passeriformes > Dasyornithidae > Dasyornis > Dasyornis broadbenti. The sequence goes on from VZRN01005153.1 coordinate 149,580, forward strand.
AACCCCCAAAACTTAAAAAAACCTCAACAATAATAAAACCTTGCAGCAGTGAAGCTATACTAACAAATGTTTGACTATCAGTCTAGAAAATCTGAATGCTAACTCTCCAAATTTCTTCCACAGGCTAAGTGTTTGAAAGGAAGAAACCAGATATATGAAAAAAGGGATGGGAAACATTTGATTCTGCACTGACAGCTGATGTTTGGTAGAAGAACTGACACTGGGTTGTATTTGCTTTTACGTGAAACAGGGAAAACAGACAAACCATTTCTCCTACCATCTCTGCTGTGCACTTATTGCTAAATCAAAACAAGGGTATAAGCATCCAAAAGACTCCAATTCTACCATGTGCAGGACCCAACTCAGACTGGCTGCTCTGCTCTTAACAGTTATAAATGCATTTCTGTACAGGACATATTCAATTAAAAGAAGGGTTGCCTTACATTTCATTTGGTTTACAAGGGAAAACAGAAAATTCTCTCTTTTCTGAAGTATGTATTACTAGAATACTCTAACCTACACTGCATTCAGTTATTCAGTTAAGTTCACAGATAACTTCACATGCAGACAGGCCAGAAAACACAGGATATAAGTCAATGTCATGTTGTCAAGATGCAATTTCTGCAGCAGGGCAAATGGGAGACTTCCACAGGGCATGGCCAGGTTTTAGCATGCTGGAAGCTGGCATTGAAAAGTAAAAATAAATATATAAATAAATAGAGAACCTTTTTTTTTTTTTTTTTTTTGCAAACAGTGCCAAGAAATTAGAAAAACACCAAAGCCCCAGCTAATGGTGCCAAGAAATGCAGAAATGTATNGGAAAAATAAATGCAGATGGGTTCTTCACAGCCAAACAATTTAAGGTTCCAAAAGTTTATGCTTCAAGTCTTGTGCTTCAGTGAGCTGATGTGCCCCACCACTGCAGCCCCATTAACGTACCAGACTGAGCCAACACCTGACCACAGCCATAGGACAAAAATTCTAATCACCAAGACTCCTGGAGATTACCATCAGTGGCACTCCAAGCATAGCAAAGAAGGACTTAAAATTGTCGGCTTGTGACCAAAAGGAAACAGATAGTGAAGATGTCTTAATGGAATCAAAAGTTTACAGCTTAAAACTACTCGCGAGCTCTATGCAAGAATCTCAGGCAGTTTTACTAAGTAGACTTTCAGAAGATATTTTGTAATATATATTACAAGTGGTAAACCATTTCACATGGTTAATCCCCTGTAATAATAGCGCAAAAAAAAAAATTAACCTTCTAAATGAACTCAAAAATGTTTTATTAAATATAAACACCAGTTTGCTTATTGCTCATGTGCTAACTCTTGCCTGAGCACATTTTTTCATTTCTTCTCAGTGACATTTTAAAGAATTCTGATTGAACTGCTTGAAAAAAGTTCATTAAAAAAACTTACACAGCTTTCACGTGTTTTTCACTTCTCAGTAAAATATGAATAGAGTATTAAGGTTCAGCAAATATTTGTATTTAGGATGCTGTTTACACATTACCTAAAATTCACTTGAGTTATTTATGTGGTATTAAAGAGATTCTGATCTTGAGCCACAAAACTACACACACACATAGAATGCCAGAATCCTGGAATGGTTTGGGTTGAAGAGACCTTAAAACTCATCCCATCCCTTCCTGCCATGGGCAGGGACACCTTCCACTATCTCAGGTGCTTCAAGCCCCATCCAACCTGCCCTTGGATACTTCCAGGCAAATTGCAACAATCACACTGTTATTCCATGCTTCATTTATTGCCTTTATCCTCCTTTCTTCATTTCCCCTGTTTCTTAGCAGTAAAAGAGAACCTAATCTTGAATTACTCTGGGAATTCTCAAAAGCAGATTTCGGTGTAAGAAGTCAGCACATGGGAATTACAAACGGCAGAGAACAGGGATTTGCTTTGCTGATCCTTATCTTCAACAAGACTCTCACCTGCAGAAAGAAGGGGAAAGAGACTTTCTTTTAGTGGCTGATTTTTCTGCAGCCTGCCAGCATTATCTCTGCTGTGCTGTAGTGAAGTGCTGCTACTGCCAGGGGTGGGAGAGGGGTGGGAGACATTCCAAGACCCCACCAAAGATACTGCACAAGCTGCTTCCAGCACCAGCTGATGAACAAAAGGCTACTGAGATCCTTTTACTGTTTCTATCAACTAGATACTTTTTACCAGCATACACAAATAAATCAAATTATGCCTCCCCATTTCACCTTTCATACACAGAAAGGCAGAAGACAGAATTTCTCAGACACAACCACTTCAGTTTTATAGCGTATAATGTTCCAATCATTACAAAATTATGTCACATAAAACTTTTATAAAGAAAAATTAAGGTTATTAATCAAACTAGGATACACTTTTTTCAAAAAGAAGTGTTGATGCAGGATTCTAAACAACAGCAAAAACTATGAGTGAAGAAAAAGGTCTTAAACTTCCAATGAACAGCATTACAGTGAAAGTCAACTCTTGTGATTTACTAAGGAACTCTCCTGTTTCTGCATTAAGTGTTCACTTAATATTGAATGGAGTAAAAAACACGTAAAAATTTCAGTTCTCATCTAAGTAGTGAATTTCCTGTCTCACACTGAGTGGAGTCAGATTGAAACAGAGAAAACTGTACCTGAAATGAACAAAACCAACCGTTTACCACTAAAGAAAAAAGGAGAAAGAAGATACACCGCAAAGACCCTGACAAAAAAAAACTGTTTCACGATATCTCTGTCAATGTCTGATATTAATTCAGTATTATGTGAAATGTAGCTGTAAAGGTTTCCCTCTTTGAAAGAAAAGGTAAAACTAGAAACAGCTCTCACAAGAAATTGTACATATATACAGAAATCTGCATTACATGCAACATTTTTATTTACATCAGCAGATGGCTGCATTAAAACCAGAAGTGAAGAAAATGTAACTGCCTGTTAAACACGGAAATTAATTTTCATTAGGAATACCATCTTTTACACTCAACGTGACTCAAAAATGAGACTTGAATCTAAATCTTGTACTCAAGTTAAAATACTCTACTTTATCTTCCAAATTATTGATGCTCAACATGGTCCTGTGTCTATTTAGAGAACACACACTATTTTTTTAAAATATCCTTTTATTAATATATTACAAGAAGACAGCTTGTCAGCACAGCACCAGGCATTCACAGCTCTGGATTTCAATTTCACCTCAGAAAGCCATTCCCTCCTCAGCAGGGTTTTACTAGAAGGCTGGAGTCAAGTCTTGGAATTATATTTAGTACTAACTATAAAGTATTTATAAATCTGCATTGAGTAAATCAAATGTTTAATATATATTTTAACAAAAGGTCATTTGTTATGGATTTTAGGGCAGCAGTTAGACAAAACACTGTCTTTAACACCTTCTACTGTGTGCTTATTGCCATACATAATACACACTCTTCATGCCTGTAACCTGTTTAATAACAGACATTAATTATTTATTAGCCCTCTATAAACAATTTATAAATGTACTCTTACTATAAAGCATGACTGGACTGGCCTTTACTCCCACAATGAAGGCGTCTGCAGAATTTTAACTGCTGCATTAAGGACCAAACCCCACTTATAAAGAACTTAGCAGAAATACACATTTTGCAATATAAAAATACGGCCAAACAGCACAGCCTGTCATTTATCTCAGAAATCAGTACTATGCAGGGGATTCCCCAGAAATTTATGTGAATTAGTTATGATGGCACTGTTAACAAAACTAAAGTCGTGTTTAGGTGCAATAGAAGTTTTTTTATACCTCTGTCCTGCACCTGTTGGAGAAGTTTAATTTTTAACCTTAGGTAGGTTGAAGTGTCTCACAAATACTTTTTTTAACAAGATCACCTCCGATTAGGATGTCTTGCTTTCCCAGGAAAGAGTGAAAATTATAGGAAAACGTGTTATTTTTCCACTCTAGTTTTCAACAGCTTTGGAAATAATGCTGTACGTTAACTGAGGGTCAGTCCTCTCTTTGAGGCCAGCTGATGATCTTTATATTTTTAGTATTAAAATCAGTTAATAGTTTTAGCATGTACAAGGCATTTTGTGACTCCTTCTGGCACTGCACTAGTTTGATTTTTTTCTATGAATGTTAATTCTTCTTGTGTGAGAATGGCCTTAAATTTAAAGCAAATACTAATACCACAGCAAAAATCAAGTAAAGTTCCTTAATGGCAAGACACAAGGAACAACACTTCCCTCTAAGTTTTCAAGTCTGCTGTTTGCACCTCCCCTCTCTGGGATTTTTCTCCAGCTCAGTGGGTAAACAACCACAGCTTTGTAACATTGCTTAAACTTGTGGCACTTTTCTGATTAAACTCAGAATTTTCCTTATGGAATTTTCCTTGAGGAACACATCTTTTCAGAGCAGCACAACACACGAGCAAACTGGTGGAACATCGACCCCAAATATCAGTGGTGCTACACGTGTTGCCAGTGTTGCTCATGTCTGAGAGCATGTTCGGGAGAACCAACTGCAAGGAAGACCACATGCAAAAAAATTCCTAAACAGGAATAAACCAGCACAGACTCTTTAACTCCATGCTCCCAGTAGTCTGGATTCATTCAGGAAAGACACATTGCACCAGGGAAGCATAAAATACAAAATCCACAAAGGCTCACAGTGTAAAATTTACTCATGTACCTTAAAACTACTCATCTATTTAAAGTCAATGAGAAATATAAATCACAGTCAAGGCTGCTCTTTGTACATGTGAAAAAAATGGCTGTCCTTAAGAATGAAATGTCCTCTTCAGATCTAAATTATGCCTTCTATGTATCATCTCACTTAACATGAATGCACAAACACAAAAACAAACCCAACAAGTTCTTGCCCATAAGAAGACAACAGGAAAGATGACAAAGGAATAACTGTAATTTGACTAAAAGAGAAAAGAAGTTTTCAGTTCATAAATGAAGACAGACTAATCGTTGCTTTTTAAGATGTGTAAGAAAAAAGTAAACAGAGCAAACATAGAACATTCAGGTAAAAGAAAACATTAGGAAAGACACTGAGGAAAAAACACAGGATGACACACATTATGCAGCATTTAAGATCCGTGGGGCAAGACAGCCTAGAGCTGGATGGATGGAGGCACCAGGTGGGAATTGGAGGAGCAGAGCTGGTGGTGAGAGCAGCAGGGAAGCACATAGCTGTAGCGACAACGCTGAGGTTCAAGAACTTCAGTATTTCCTACCAGCAGCCTCTGGTGTCTTACTAGCAAGGAAATCGAAGTGCCAATATAGCAGAGTATTTCCTGGTTTTTCCATCATGCCTGTACAGGTGATGCAGTCTTCCCACTGCTTGGTCAACAAGCCAAGCCTAGGTGGGATTTCCGGTCACCAAAAGTGTCTTAAGCACCCTCCAGGGTGATGAACACAATCTTTTCAGGACTCTCATGCAGCTATCCAACCCTTTGAAAATCGAGTCCCTGGAGATGCACAGCTTTGAAGGTGTCCTCAGACTATAAAACAACAATCATATGTAGGGAAAAAAATGCAAGTATGGGAGTAACAATGGAACGAGCAAACCTGAGATAAAGACCTATAAAGTCCAACGGGAACCTCAAGACAACCCTTGCAAGACCAGCACAGTTAAAAACTGCTCATTATTCCACAATGTGTTCCTGTCCCACTGGTTCTGACCTAAATAATGCCCTTGCTTTAAGAGGGGGCTATTCTATGATTCCTCACTGCTCCCTCTCTCCAAGAGAGCACAAGCCTTACTGTGACTGAAACCTAAACTCCAGGACTGCTTTTTGTGCACCAAAAGAAATGGCAAAACCCCCAAAATTAAATGCCCTTGAAAAGGGACAACAAGAGGTGGGTAAACCTCGATGTGCATCAACCATGAAACTGCAACAGATGGAGAGATGCACTTGGAAATGTTAATCTCTGTGGTGTCTGTCTGACCCTGTGGTCTCTCTTCACCCTAGAAATGTGGGACTGCAGGAAAAAACGAGCAGCATGAGGAGCAAAATGAGCATCTGGAGGTACACAAATCTTGCTATGGTGGAAACAACAGAAATCTACGCCCCATGCAGCCTACCTTTATACATTATTTCTATTGGGAATCCTGCTATTTCCCCAATTCTCCCTGAAGGTGCAACAGCCATGAACAGAGAGATAATTCTTAATAAAATATTTTCCAAGGTAGCTTGTTATGGGCATCAACCACCAGACCAAATTTAAGCCCCGTGGGAGCTCTGGGACTGATGAGCAAAGGTATGAGGGCTTATCTTCTATTAGGCCTTTTACTAAGACCTCCTGACAATCCAAAAATCCCCTAAACCTAACCTTTTACCAACCAGATCCGTTATGACCAACAAGGAAGAAAATATAAGGAGTAACAATGCTTTCTTTTTATATCCATCCTTAGCCAACATCACTGGAATAATTAAAAGGAATGCAGGACTAAAGGTTATCGAGAGGCTGCAATTTTTCATAATTTGTCTCAGACCTGAATGTGCCTTGGTGCTTTTTCCACTCAAAAGTCTACAAAAGGATTTAATTTAAAACAGTAGAAAAAATACTGTTCTCATGTCAAGATGTGTCAGCTGTTTCCACAACAAATGTTGATAAAATATGAGATGTTTTGATTCAGAAAGTTACCCATCTCTGTTACAGGCTTCATACACCTGCACTATTCATACACCATGCAAATGCCTGGATAGGGTATAAAATAATGTGGATTGGACCATGACACAGAGGGATCCTGAGGTAGTATCACCCTCCTCAAATCAAGCTAACACACACCCCTCAAAAATACCCAAATCCACTCAAAACAAACAAACAAAAAAAACCCCTAAATCATCCCCCCAAAGAAAACAAACAAAAAACCACGAAGCAAAAAACAACTAACAAAAACAACCCCAACCAAGCAAGCAAAAAAAAAAAAAAAAACCAAAAAACCAGCAACAACCCCCAAAAAACCCCAAAACCCCACCCCAAACTGAATCCAAACCCCCACCAAACAAAAAATCCCATCCTCGAACCCCCAGAACAGTGCTTGTGACTTCAATTTCAAGCTGAAGCATTCAGTACACACTACCCTAAACTAGGAATATTTTCCCCTGATGCTTCTATTCTGACTATTTGTACGTTAATTCTAAAAACAGCTTTTCAGAGCAGCTCTTGAGGCCCCTGCTTTTCCCTTTCTCATGTATCCCATGACCTTTGAAGGTGAGGGGGGAACACCAGCCCCCTGAGGTGCTTTTCACACTTCCCTCAAGTTGAACAATGGGTGGGTGCAAGCTTTACAACACCACGACTCAATTTCAAACCCAGTAACCTGGAGATGGAAGATTAACACCTGATAACAAGAGGAGACACCTGACAACGATTGGTTAGACAAAGCAACTGGTTTTTTCCCCGAATTCCAGTGCATCTCACTCCATCTGTCCCCTGGGAGGGTGACTGTCTCCCATTGATCCCACCAGGGCTAAAGGGTTTTGCTGATGCTCATGTGTCATGTGCATTCTACATAAATACATATTTATGTGCTAAAATCTCTGCTGGTTTTGAGTGCCCAAGTTGCTCTGGAGGAGGGCACAGCTTCATTCCTGCTCCAGTCATTTTCCTCCCCAAGGTTGCCATGAAAACAACAAATGAAATCACATGGATGATGATCTTGTCAGGTCTCATCAGCAAAGCAGGAGCAGGCCTGGTCGTTATTAGAGTAAGAGATTTAAAATATACGCTTGAAACACGACTACCAAACTTTTATACACCAAGATGAAGTTGCTCACTGCAGCTTTTCTGTAACAAATAGCTTTCCTGCATGGATTTTACTGAACTTCTCATGTTCACGAAGGACTTCTGGAAAAAATAGTTGTACAAATGGCAAAAATAATGAGTCAGCTGCTCAGTTTATTTAGGATCCCTGCAACTTGCATGGCAGTTTAAAACAAATTGCACAGGAAATTCAGTCAGCAAAATATATTAAAAAGTATTTTTAAGAACTTTATTAGGACTGGATTTTCAAAGAAAAAGAAATTTCCAACCAAGATGCCAACAGTGTAATTATATTAGCCTGCTACAAAACAATTAAAAGTAATGAAATTTTGACTTCTCACTAAGTGTTAAGAAGCTTAAGATTAGTATTTAGTTAATCCTTCAGTCCCACTGAGAAGCCCTCACACAGACCAGACAGCTGCCCCACAGTGTCTCAGCAGCATCACTCATCATAGAGCAGGAGATTGACAGCTCCTGACAACAGCAGCCCGCTTAAAAACACACTTTATAATGCATATATGCACTCAAAGGTGCACAGAGACCCTCTGTGCAAAAAGGTGTGAGGTGATAGCTAAGAGCCAAACATGAACCTGATAGTAAGATCTGTGAAATTATGGTTAAACAGGTTGAAATGGATATTAAAGGCAAAAGGTCAATGTGAATGATTTTTAGTATTTCCTTTCAAAGCAATGCTCCTGTGGGTTTCAGGGGAGGGTAAGGTTATTCACAAACTTGAAAATGCTGTGTATACAAGACGTGCCATCAAGTTCAATATCTGGAATACTGAAGAACTTCATCAGATCACAGACCAGACAACTATTAAAACACTTATCTTTAGTAATAGTAGTGAGGATTCTGCTGCTTGGAAAAAAAAAAAAAAAAAAGAAGATATTTCCAAAGAAAATATATTTTGTAATGCAATATCCCATTTTATGATTCTCTGCTTTTCAGTTTATTTATTTCTTTGTGTTTTTAAACAGACTATCAATTTCATCTATTTTTTTATACAAACACCACCTCTTAAAATAAAAAAGAAGCTTCAGCTATGGCAGCATCAGTCAGAGAATCGAGTAATGAAGCTGATGCAAATATTTCAGACCAAGACTCAAACTTCCCCCCAATTCTGAAGTGTTCAGTTTCCTGGGAGCCAGTGTGGGCAATTTGGCAGGCATGCTCATGAATATATTAACTGACAAGAACTATGCCCCCCTCCACTTAATACATATCGGGGGGAAACATGTAGAGAGGCTCAAATAGCTAAATATCTCAGGCTAAAAATATCAAGAACTCCCTCAGCTGGAAGTTGTTAGCAAGAGCTCTGATAAAAATAAGGAACCAGGACAGCATAAATTCTTTCCTTTCCCTGCAGAAAATAAACTACATTTGGGAGGAAAGTATTCAAAACATAATAAAAGAGGTGACTCACCCCTTTCAACATGCAGCACACATTGCATGGAAGGAGGGGAGGGGGAACAGGGATGCAACGGTGGAGTCCTGGTGGGAGAGCAGCAATTCCCAGCTCCACCTCAGCTCCTGACAGGGTTACCACAACAGTTCTGTCACCCATACACCCATGCCCTGAGGGACCCCCAGTGCCTCCTGAAGGGCTTCAGAGACAGTCAATGACCACATTGAGTAAGTGACTGCTCCTCGAGCTTTCTCCTGAGGTTGGGGGGGTGCTCCTAACACCTACAGCAGGAACTGCAAGGCTGTGGATATTTTAAATTCACCTCTTAGCCAGCAATATTTCCAGACATGGGCTGCATTCTTCATTTCTTACATATTTCTCAAACTTACCTTGTCACAGGCCAGTGAGAAAGCCCAGAACTAGTACAGCCAGCTTTCCTTTGGTTTGCAAGCAGACACATGCACATCACCCAGTTCTTTCATTTTGGGGCAGGAAGGGTATTAAAAAGCAAGCCCAAACCACTGACATTTAACAGCCTTCCACACTCAGAAGAAAAAAGGAGGCCAGCAGGATGGGCTTGTCTCAGTTAGAGAAGAAACACAGCAACTATAGTGTTTTAGGACAACTAAACCAGCAAATAATTTATAATGGCATCCCATTCCTTCATTTTGGATGGAGCTGGAGGAACTGCATATAGAGAAATGATCTGGCTAAGGCACATTACAAGCCTTACCATTTCATAACCACGTAACTAACACTTGTACATCACACTGGGTCACGTGCCAGAGACACTCAAACGGTCTGGATCTTTTAGCGTCATCTCCACTGCCTCCTTCCCTGTAGTGTCCCATAGCAGGTAGGATGCTTCTGCACACCAACATCTCTATTCCTCGTAGAAATGAAAACTCAGGAAAGAAAGAGGATACTGGTGCAAGTCTGTAGCTGAACATCACTTGAATGCCCAAGAGACTGACGAAATTTACCAAATTTTACAAACCACGTGACATAAGTTAAAAAATATAACTCTGCCACTAGGAAATAGGAAATAGATCCCAGCCATGACGGGCAGAAATATTCTTGGACTCTAGAACACAAATACAGGATATTAGGAGTGGGAGGAAAATGATTGTTTACCGAATTTGAGTCTTTGAATGTAAAGGAAAAATATCTTGACTCCCAATGTAAGGACACCTCGACACTTTCACTGAGGAATGTCACAGCATTATGCATGGATTGTATCACATCACTGAAAGATCTTTTTCTAACAGTTTGTTACAGTAATTTTTCAATTTTACTTGTTGGATGAAGACACACTGAGGTGCTGGGAAGCTTCCTGTGCTAAGCAGTGGGTTGAGGGAAGAGACAGAAAGGCTAGTCCCAGGAGCGATTCAGAGTAGCGAGGCACATCATGTATTAACTCAGAACACACAGAATTTTAAACTGTTACCATTACAGCCATAAAGCTGCGGGGCAAAGAGGGTTCAAACGCACACTGATACTTGAGATGGTTTCTGTATTGTTTCAAACAGCGGTACATCTGTCCTGTCCTCTTCAAATGTTCACCTACAGCTACAATATCTGCAGCTGGCTTAAGAGAACCAGCTCCCCACCCATCTGGGGTCCCTCCACCACCACCAGGAGAGAAAACAGAACCACCTCTTTCATCCTGGTTTTCATACTGCTTTCAGAGCTCCCCCACGCCCTGGAACCAGACTGTGAGGTTCTGTCATTCCCTAGGCAGAATCAATAGCATTGGAGAGAAAAAAATGCCACAGAAACAAAAAAGAGGGCAAAACAAAAATGTATAAACTTTTGAGGCACAAAAGCTTCTTCAGGTCACTTGGGCTGCCAAAAGCTAAGAAAAAAACTCTTATTTTTTGGATAAGCTTGTGCCAATTGCTGGGAGTGCTGTCCAGGGAGAAACGTGGATGGAAGTATATTGGGGGAATTGAAAGCTTGTCCTACCAGATAAGCATTAGGGAAGTAGTGCATTCCCAGGCAGAAAAAGGTTACACATAGGGACTGCTTTTGCTGTTTTCAGAGGCTTTCATTCACACTACTCTAAACAAACACTTTACTTTAAGAAGCTACATTGTTGGTTACTCCTTTTGTTGATCCTACAGAGAAGTAAATACAGGTGTTGAATATTGACCCTAAAGAGAAATAAATACAGGTGTTGAATACTGATCCTAAAGAGAAGTAAATACAGGTGTTGAATATTGACCCTAAAGAGAAATAAATACAGGTGTTGAATACTGATCCTAAAGAGAAGTAAATACAGGTGTTGAACATAAAATCAACCTTGGTGAGGTAACTACAGTCATTACAACACCAACAGGTAGGACACAGCAAATTCTGTGTTTCCATACCAAGGGTATAAGGCTGACACTGAACCAGCTCAAAAGTGGACCAAGAGTGCAGTTACTCCATTTACTCTGAAAATGCCCCTTCTAATTTTATTTCATATAGGAATCAAAACTGTTGTTTATTTTGTCTATTTTTTTCCACCACTCTGCTTCTGTGATTCAACATATGCAAGTGATGACTGTTTGCCTGTTCTAAGGACAGATATCAGCCCTTGATATATAAATATAATAATGTACATTCATATATACACTTATAAATACACACAAACACAGGCAACACGGTGAGAAAAAATAGTGCAGGGAGAATGCAATGGTCATCTCTCTTTACCTATATTAATTCTTCAAATATGCTCCTGGACTGGGAAATGAGAAACACCAAGAAAGTTATGGGAGTGCCAGAAAGTACCTGTCACAGAACTGAGCTGAAATCCACAACTGAATCACAAAGGCAGGAAGAACATGAAAACATTTCCATTTTGAGGCTGCAGAATACACAGCAACTACTCTGCCAAGTTGCACTGTTGGTGCCTTTAATCTCATTTCTTGGTTCCTTTCACAACACCCTCAGAATGCCTCAGAATAAGGTGTCAGCAAGCCCGAGGCACATCTGACACTTCCATGGTTTAGGTTTCCCTACACTTGCCTCAATTAGTTTTTCACTTGTGCCCTGAATTACTGAGGATTTCCAATGTTTGTGTTGAGCATTAAGTGTCCGTGCTCACTTCAGCCCACAACCATTTGCAGAAGGCAAAGCTCTCTGTAAAAACACACCACACCAGAGAGTCCCTCTAATTATGCTTTGCCCATTGAATGTGTACACTGTGCAAAGAGAAATTAAACAGAAACTAGTACCAAAACACTTCCACCATAAGCTCTGTGTGTTTCCCTGTGGCTGCCACTGATCATCCCCGTGCTGGCTCTACCAGGGAGCCACTTCTGCACAACTTGCTCTGTGAAATATGGAACAGGTACTCCCACAAGCTGCTGCAGGCATGACCCTGCATTTTCAAATGCATTTATTTGGCTCACAGTCTAAGTATTGAAACCACAGAGTCCTTTTTTGACTTTCTGAAGCATTTCATAGGAGTTTTATTAGATAGTGATAAGAGTGAAAAACTGCTCAATCCACTTACATTGTTTTACAGGAAAAATACTTACGGTTTTACGACAAGAAAGCCTTCTCCTGCCTATTATCCCCCTTTTTTTTCCCCCCCAAATAAGTAATCCCACCCAGAATTAGAGACTGACACCATGCAGCTTCTATCTTTCCTTTTTCTCTAGTTTGGAATTATTGCTACAGACTTACACATCTGTTTGGGGAACATTGGGAATATTTTATAAATAACTTTTTTTAATTACTGGATTTAATAGGAATACATCTGCATCCAGTATTCCAGTCTGCTTTTGTTTCTAATCATCTACTTAAAATAATCTGTGATAACATTCAAAAGAATTCTTTCATCTGCTTTTTCTAGGTCTCCCAACTACAGTTGGACAAATTATTTAAGACTTGCATAAAGTAGTTTTCATTTGGGGTTGGGGGTTGTTTGGTTTTTTAGTTTTTGCTGCATTATGGTACTTTATTTCTAAATATATTTTGAAGTATATATAATCATGCTTGTGGTTGCATATGTCTTACACATAATGAATGGTCTTGTAAAAGTAAATATCTTTCTTTCATAAAGAATTAGATGTACAGAAAGCAAAATTACAAGTGACAATGGATTTGAGGAATTGCCTCAAAAGTCAGGAACATCAATGTGTTTCACCTTTCAGATCTGCTTGTCAAGCCCATTACCATCACCAGAGGCACATTCCAAACTTCCAACACTGCTCTTCATCCCCTGATCAGAAGCTCTCCTTCATCTTTCACAGCTTTGTATTTTTGTTAACCAACTGTCCTGTGTGCAAGCTCTGTGTGTTTATTTGTTGATCACGTACTTCTGAGAAAATCAATTTTCATTTGTACTATTTTACAATGTGCATATAAACACACAGGAAAGCCAAATTCCTCAAGCTGCATTTATGCCTTTAAGTTTTTTAAACAACACCTTCATGTACATGTATCCTCTCCAAATCACATTTCAAGGAATATTAAACAATAAACAATTAAAGCAGACAAACAGTTCAAGAGACATACAATGGGAGTCGTAACCTTCATTTCCAGGGCACTTTCAGATTTGGCAAGGGAGTTTCATTATTCCTGATAGACCTGATGAAATTTCAGTAACTTACCCACACTCCAACCACAAAAAAAACATCTGCAACTCCCCACCAGCACCTCATTTCAAAGGCTGACCCAAACAGGAGCCATCCAAGGCTGGCCCCCACTCTTTGAGAGTTAACTGGGAGAAGAACATAAATAACATATTTAGCATGAAGAAATCAAGGTGAGTCATTGGTTTCTTTAATCCTGCTGTTGTGATTACAGGAATACAATAAAGGACCACAACTTCTCACAAGCATCAGGTGGCAGCCTCACCCCCAGTCCCATGCCCCAGTATTTATGACACAATTGCACACCCTGTCAGCCACATGATCCACTCTGTCCCAACACTGTCCAGAACAATATATTTATTAAGGAATTACACTTCCATTTCTGCACTCCAGTATCTTCCTCAGAAAGCAAAACCCCTCCCAAGGAAAGGAACACAGGCTATTTCAGGTTGCCACTGATGTTGCTGGAATTTTTTTTCTGACCTATAAAACAGGCTTTCAAGACTAAAACCCAGCACTTTTTAAAAATAAGCATTAAGCTGTTTACCACAGGAAACATAGACAGTGTTTTATTTTCTTCTGAGTACCTGTAAAAATGCTTAATCCCAACAGTGGAACATTCTTAACTTTCCAGACTCATTAGATCAACATAAACATGCACCTGCTAGTAACAAGACATTGTCAATATCAATATAAAAATAAAATTGCATGCACTGGAATTTATATATACTGATAACTCATTACTACTGATTACTTATTGCTTCTCTATTTTCAAAACATTGCCTTCTTTCTATGAAAATTAGAGAGGTTTATTTTTGTTTTAAGATGAAATCTCTCCCAAGAATCAGAGGCACTGAAAATAAAATGGAAATTAACGTAAAGCACAGGATATCATGTAATCAGTAACTTCTTTAAATTTCTTCTTCATGATAGAAGTTTCTTTGAGACAGTATTTGATTTAGGAACAGGAGATAGGAAGAAAAGAAACAGTCAAACCTAAGTAGCAAGTTAGGAATTCATTGGCAATTTAGGCCTGATCAATCCCTTCAAGAGTTTGGGGTTAACATCAAGGGTGATACTTCAACCAGACTCTTACAAACTCCAAAAAACACCAAGACACGAGCCCAAAGGCAGATTTAAAGCCTAACAAGGATGGGATGAAGCAGCCCATGAATTCAATGCATAGAGGAACTAAACAACCCTCACTAACCACAACCACAGCTGACAAACTATACTTGCCATCAGAAATGTAATTTTTGAAATCTGGATTTTTTTCAAACTGTAATTTTCAATTGATATTTGCACAGGAAACAATGTGATGGAAAGAAAGTGTGGTGCCACAATGCTCTTTCACAGGTGGCTCCAGCTCAAAAATAAACCCTAAAAATCTCCAGTACTCTGTCTTGAAGAAAGATTGAGAGAACTTTGAAAAGCCTAGAGAAAAAAATGGGCAACATAAATTATATTACTTTAGATTTCTCTCATTTATCACAGATTAGGTTGGTTTTCCTAGAGAGAAGATGTTTATGTCAAAACTGTGTGCAACTGGGGCTTGGAGGAGCCAAAGGCTTCTCCACAAGAGGCTCAGGTTGCTCTGGGCACAGGGAACAGAAGGGCAAAGGGAGAGGAAAGGAAGGGCATCAGGGATAGAAACACCTTCAGAACAGAAAGGCAAGAAGCAGCCAATATTTCTTGTCAAGAAAAAGAAATGTCAGCTCAGTTTGGTTTACCTGGAAGAGTGGGCACTGGGCAAGGAGGAACATGTGGAAAAGCTAAAATACTATGTTTTAACTCTCAGCCTATCACCTGATGCCTGCATCAGCAAACACCTTCATGAAATGAAAAATCAGGGTACAATGACATGAAATAAATGACGGAAGACTCACTAACAGCATGTTTCTACAAAACAGAGAATGTTTCAAGAAAGCTCTTGCTACCCTAAGCAAACTCCACTAAAAGACTTCCACTAATGAGTGGTATGTAGAAATACAGAAGTGTACATGACAAATCAGGGAAGATTACAAGCCCTTCTGGGGACAGGAGAAGAAAAAGGAAAGTTAATAAGAGAAAGTTCAGTACAGGCAAACATGAAGGACCATGCTCAGGACTAAGAAATCAAATACACAAATAAGAAATGGGGAATAACTGGCAAGGCAGCTGTGTTGCAAAGAGAACCTGGAGGGTGTGTGTGACAGCAGAAATGCATTATTTGAAAAACAAAACAATCCCCCCTAAACAAACAAACAAACAAATAACTTCCCAACAACAATAAACATTCAAGTGTTCCAGGGAGTATTAGTAGCATTGTTTTATATATATTATCTCAAATGAGAGGTAATTATTTAATTCTGCTCTGGCCACGCTACTAATAATACAGAGAAAAACCAAAAGAAGTCCAGAGGCAAGAACCACAGAAGGTCTGAGGGGGAAAAAAAATGACACACCACAAAAACGTTCAGTTTATTTTTATATTTGATGGAAAATGAAATGCTAGGACTCTGAGGTCTTGACTATTGCCATATTTCAGTTTCTTAGAAAGGGACATTTTATGTTCTCACCTGTTACCTTCCTGGAACCGGAAGTGAGAAATACCCCAAAGAGTAGAGAAGCATGGGCAGAGGTCATGCAGATTTCTGAATTTACACATTTGTTGTTATCCAAGGATGATGTTCTCTCAGGAGCTGAAATAACACCTGCCCACTGTCTGAACAACTTGGACTGAGGGTTCAGCGGCTCAGTTGAGCAGAAAACCCCCTCAGTTGTGACTCAGCCTGGACCAGCTCTCCTTCCTGGAATGTTTGTACACTAATAAAAGCGGGAAACAAGTAGTCCTAACTCCAAGCAACGCAGCTGGAAGGCTCTGTAGACATAGGTCCTGAACATTCATGGAAAAAAAGCATCATCTGGTTGTGCCCAAAGGAGCTTTAGGATAAAACTCTTAAAAAAAAGGTGTTTTGAGCAATTGCTCATTACCTGCAGGGCATCACCTGAGGCTGTGCAGGGCAGTGACCCTTCCATGAAGTGGCTCTGCTCAATCACAGTGTCACCCCAAACCACGCAACCACACATTTGTGAGTGTCCCTCCCTAAACACAGCAGCCTGGAGATGCCCTGGTGCAGGCAAGTGTGCAATTCTCCACCCTGGATAACTCTCGAGTTCATTTTCTCATTTAAAGTGTATCCAAAAGACAGACAGCAGTTTCAAAAAATTACTAGATTTCTACAAGTTTCTTTGGCATCTCATCCAGTGGCAAGAGAGACAGTGGAAGCTGTCAATATGCATTTCTGGTTTATGTGATACCCCCCCAAAAAAAAAAAATTCAGGGCTACATAGCTCAGCTTGGGCACCCAGTAACCAATAAACACTTTTGTCTTTCGCTTTCCTGCACCTAGTGCCACTTCCAAACTGGCTGTCGGTCAGGAGTGGCTTGATGCCTATTTTTAGAGGTGAAGCTCAGACACTGTGGAGCTGGACACCAAAGAAACAATACAACCTTCCTGTAAGAACAGCTGTATTATGAAACAGCAAGGCAGCCATAAGGCACATACCACAAGGCAGCAAAATAGCAAATTATCAAATAGCTGCTCATTACCAAAACAACGCTCTTCTCTGCACAATAAAAATCCAAGAGTTTTTTTCCGGGGGGGGGGGGGGGGAAAATCGGT